>WTSP01008606.1:0-10142 GCA_025331215.1 Actenoides lindsayi
CCCTTTTCAAATGCTCCGGCGCCTCTAACCCACCTTGCGCCTTCCCCCGAACCACTTTTTTCCTTTTTTTTTTTTTTTTTTCCTCTTTTTTTTTTTTTTTTTTTTTTTTTTTTTTTTTTTTGAGCTGCTCGGCCCATTGTTTGAAGTGGGATTCAGCAAGCAGCCCGAAGAGAAAAGGGGAAAAAAAAGAAATAATCTTAGGAGACCGGTTTGGTATTGCATAGAGAAAGAAGTGACAAAATATTATATAGCCTGTTTCCTAGAAGTACGTGATGAGAGCTCACGGTGTGTTCCCGAAAGAGAGGTGTTTGTTTCCACAGCCCCCCTTCCCAAAAGATTGTGATCGCCTTTGTACGTATTTCTTTTGATCCTACAAAGAGAATGCAGTATACATATATGTGTTTGTTCTCCATACAAGAAATGCAAAGGACCGTACAATGGAATATAGAGCCGGTTAGTCCTCATAATGCTTAGTTTTGCTGTAATTAATTGAAAACAGTTATTAGGTAGTCATTGGCAATAGCGTAAATAATTGCAGCAGATTTTACTTAAAATTGACCGGTCATAGAGTGATAGATCGATTCGAGGTATAAAAATGATGTATCAAAACATCAATGTCGATTATTTGAAATATTGTAGTCGAATCTTTTTATTGCTTCATCGGTTAAGTGTCTGAAAGTGCTGTGTTCCAACATATATTTATGTTGTCAATACTGTCAAAACTGTCAGTTTTATTACAGTGGATTTGTAATACATTTCGGATTTGCTCATTTACATAAAATGTCCACCCCAGATACCCCTCCTTTTCCCCATCTCTGGAAATCTATGTCAGTTTAATGAAAGGATTCAGGACTCAGAGCTGAGAGGAAGAGGGGAAAAAAAAAAAAAAAAGAAAAGAAAAAAAAGAAAAAAAAGGTGGAGATATTGCTCCATTAAGTCCAATGTAAACATCCCTTTGGAAAGCTTGGGCTATTCCTAACTTGCCATAAGAGGGAATCCCCCCACCCCCAGTGCCCCCCTCCTCTTATTTCCCCAGTAGAATTTAAACGCTACTCTACCCTCACACATAGATTAAACCCTTCAGAAGAATTGGGAAACTGTACAACGAGACAGAGACGAGCCAAAGCACACCTATGAGTGCTGAAACCTTCCCGAAGAGAGCAACAGCCCCCGAACCGCGCACATACGCGCCGGGATTTGGATCCTGCTAGAAAGGAGACAAAAGGAGCAATAAATTTGTGTGTTATCATCTTAACGGTTTGGAGCCCAAAGGAAAAACTCAAATTGGAAGCAGCATTGGGCATTTGATACCCCCAGCCCCCGTTTTATCAGGGTCTGATCCGGTCTGACTATTCGCTTTAAGTGTAAGCGCTGATTTTTTTTATTAGGATGGTCTCAGACACCTCTCTCTAATTTTCTCCGAGAGCCCAGCTGAGGGATGAAAAAGCTCAGGAATAAATAAATCCATTTACACACTAAACTCTCTTCGATCGAGCAAACAGTGAAATTAGCTAAGTAACTTTATTCCCCACCCTTTTCGTGAGAATAAGGTTGTTTTAAAGGTGTTGGTAAAATAGACCCTGAGGTGTGGGGGTTTTTTTTTGTTGTTGTTGGGGTTTTTTTGTTTTTTTGTTTTTTTTTTTTTTTGTGGGTTGTTTTTGTCCCCCACCCCCCAGGGATACGTATGTTTAAAGAGGTGCTGAAGAGATTTCTGAGTTCACGGGGAAGAAGGAAAGGTTGGGTTTGGGGAACGGCAGCGCGCCTGGCAGGTATTTCAATGACCGTCCCTTCCTTTGAACAATTGGCATTTCTCTGCTTTTTTTTTTCATCCGGAATATCTTCCCCAGATCAAATATAATTTCTGTTGTAATTCTTGCTTGTGTTTGTGACCACTTCTGAGGTAAATTGAGAAGTAAGCTGCGCAAAAGGAGGAAATCACCCCTGGGGTGCTTTGTTTATTTTGGTTTGTAAAATCCTGCAAGAAGATGGTTTCCTCAGTGTGTGGCAAGTGTTTCTTCAAGAAATTCATCAGCCCTTTTACAATTACTTCGAGGGAAGAGAGCTGCCATCACTTTCTCACATCCCAAGGTGTTGCATGGAGGAGAGAATAAAAGGCTGGAGCATTTAATTATAATGGGGGGCTGGGGGGAACGGAGGCTGAGGAAACCGTCCCAAGCCTATACCTGGAAAAGAAAAACCTACAAGGGTATATTTGGGAGCCGTGTGCCATTTAAAGATGGGGAAAAGTACCCCATCTTGTGCAGTAATTAGTCTGAACAATAAACATAATTGGAATAAAATCAGTTGGAAATTCCTGCGTTTTTAATTACGTTTCATTTTGTGGTAAGCCGTAAAATTATGAATGCCTCTCAATTAAACACTATCCACTTGTAAAGCATTTAACAACAATTATTCCTTAATCAGTTGGAATGTTAGCCACAAATGATGCTGTTAAACATCAAAGGGACGCCTTAGACGTTACCTTTTAGTCATAAGTAAGAGGATTAATTTCTATAATTAGAGGGGATAAATATGTGCATAAATACATCTAATTTTTTTTGCACGTTCTCATCCTATCTGGGAGAGGCGAGGATCTCTGACATTGCCTGCATTTCTAGCTCTCCCCACTCAGAGGAGGCGACCGCAGGCGCAGCGGGGTGAGAACCCCCTCCGGGAGGCCCGATTCTTCGCGCCTCTCCGCGGGTGCCGGGCACCCTCTGCCACCTCGCCAGGGTCTCGGGATTGGCCCGCCATGGACACAGGGCTTCGGGGTAATTTGCAGCCCTTCTTAGCTTTTATTTACCTTTTTTTTACGGCACCTGGGGTCTACCTGGCTTTTCTGTTCCTTCGGGGACAGTTTGCTACCCCCAAAAGAAGCTCAAGGTTTGAGTTGAATACCGCAAATAAAATTAACGTGACCTTGATTACACCCTGTATGAATATCTCATTTACCTAATGACTTTATGTCACGTACGCAGAGGGTCAATTTCCTTTTAACCTTTCCCATTGCTGCAGTAAGCATTCTTTTATAATCAATGGCTGTTTGAATAATCAATTCACATTTTATGATCCCTGACAAACTCAATATATGTGTGCCTTGTTTCAGCAAAGCAGCCGGCCCTTCTCCGCGCCGTTTGCACGTCCGAAGAGTTTGCGGCGGGGTTTCCCGGCTCTCCGGGGAGCTTCCCTGGGCCGCGCCAGCCACCCAGCCGCCGCCGGGCTCCGCGGGAGGCTGCGGACTCCGCGCTGCGCTGCGCGCCTGGCCCGCCCCGCCTGCCCGCTCCGCCACCGCGGAGGCCCCGCGCAGACCCCCGCCGGGGAGCCGATCCTGCCTGGGAGGATGCGGAAAGGCGCAGGCTCGGGGCGTCACGGCGGCGCCCGGCAGCCCCCCGCTTGTCTCCAGCGCTGGACATGCACTTTCACGTGTTTTCCCAATCGCTCAACCCAAAATACGCAGGTTTCCCGCTTCCCCCTGCCCCGTCCCGCCTGGGCTTCTTCCTAGGAATGTGCACAGCAAAACCCAGTGGCCCCGGACTGCTCCCCCTTTTCTGCATTTGCCGTTGAGGGGGATAAAGTTCTCCTTTCTCTGAAGCCGAAGGCAGGCGGCAGCCCGGCCACTCAAGCTTCTTAAGGTCTTCTGAGGGAAGCTTGGTGTCCCCGGCCACGTCGGCATAGAGGAAACCTTGAATTAATCTTTGCATTAGACCGACTGTTCCGCTGACGTTCACGAGTCCCTCACTGCCACCAGCCCCCTTTATCGCCTCTCCCAGCAGCCTCTAAGATGGGAGTCAGGAATCTTGTCCCAGCAGCGTAGCCCCAAGCACAACTCGAGTGCAGAAATGTACGCGGAGGGGAGGGGGCTTAGGGTAAGCTGAACTTTGCAAATGTTTTTTCTCTAAGTAGCTCACATTTGCTGTGATCTCTGGTGTGAGTCAGGAACTGAGACTTATTGCAACCCTGTTCCCTCTATTGTATAATTAATGCTGATTCGTAGCGGTTTCTACCTTCGAATGTGTGTTTCGTTTTTCTCTGCAGGGTCCATGGTTCTTTGGTATGTTGTTATTCCTTGAAAGGTAATTGCACTTGATATTCTCTCGGGGAAGGCTCATTAGCCAAGGGCAGGGTGGCGTTGCCAATCTCAGGCTCTTTCAACAATTCAATACAAACATTTGCCCCAGAGGTTTAGTACAGCACTCCCAGCTCACGAAACAGCCCTTGGATACAGCATTTCCCCTAAGAAGCATCAGGTCTAAAAAGAGGTACGTATATGTTTGTGTGTATATATATATTCTACCCAAGCAGGAAACATTTTAGTTTAGTTTCTTTTTTGTTTGTTTAATATGTCACTGTAAGTGGTCAAAGCTACACAAGATTAGACACGTTGCCTTGAACTGCAGGACTTCACCTTCCCTGTTATCAGAAGATAACCAGGACACACTAGTGGATGAAACAGTAGAAAAGGCACGACATCTCCCACTCCTCTGTATGCACTCCTTTACACTCTCTTAACATTTACAAAATGCATGTCAAAAACACTTTTCCACTGCCCACCATTACAGACCTACACTTGACTTTTTTCTCACACATGCCTGCTGTCATCTCTTTGGCTCCTTTCATCTCTCCTGATAAATTAATTACCTCACTAATGCAAGGTAATGAAACTCAGGTATAAGGCAAATTAGGGAATATACACTAGTTAATACATACTATTTTATGAAGGTGAACCCTCCGATTGTTCTAATTTTTTTTTTCCTCTGTTGTTCATAATTTTGAAAATCTTATTCTTCCATTTGAGTCTTGGCAGGTTGAGCAGGATGATTCACAGTAATGTTGCAGAGAATGGGTAGATCCAGTTCTCACAGGAGAAAACGGTTGCCACAGGACCTATTAAGAGGAAGCAGAGAGACAATATCTAGGTTTAACAAGTTCTCAGACATCAACAGGTTTTCCAGGCTAGAAAAAAACCAAACATGGTATCTGTATTCATGGTGAATTAGATGGCATATTCTTCCCGGTAGTGGTGTTAAAGGACAGAGACTGCTCTTAATTCCAAACAACAAATCCTATGTCTAAAGTGTACGGCTAAGCATCTTACTGTGTTTACATACTTCCACTCACCATGTTTTTCCCATCACAGTTAGCCAAGAAACTCAAAGAGCCAAACTCATCTGTGCTGTATCACCACCGACTTTAATGTTAGTACTTCAGGAAGGAATTGTCCTACAGTCCTGTAGACTACACAACAAAAGTAGGTCCAAAAGACTAGACAGTGAGATGTTACCAGTTTTAATCCTCGCTCATCAGAAGTTCTATAGGCCTCACCTATTAGGGGGACCAAAAGTTCACAGAAAAATCTCAATAAAAAACCTTTTGCATGCTGACAGCCTTGAAGCCCAAACCTGCATCTGGAAGACCCATCAACTGAAGGAGAATATGAATGGATGACACAGGGCAGGATTCGGCAAGGCGGTTTTGCGGGATGCCACATCTGCCTGTGTGAAGTACTCAGCTTTCCAGGTCCTACTGACAGTAAATGTGGACAGTCACCACCCTTGCAGTAAGCCCTCATCACAAGAGAACATCAGTTCTTTAATTCATACTTTGATGATTCACAGACATGGGTTTTCTTTGACACTTTAAGTATCTCTTGTGTCATGGTGGTACATTCTGCTTATTCAAAAGTGTTTTGCAAAATGAACAGGCTTTTCAGTGATGAAACATGATCAAGTTAATGTACTAATAGATTTCATTTTTAAAGTACATGCTAAATTTAAAATATGTTTCTTATGCATTTATAAACCATCACTAGTAGTTCTATTGATCAATGACATAAATAGCTCTAGAGGAAGCTTTTCTTTGATGTAGATAAACATAAACAGCATTGAAGAAAATAAAACACAAGTGATTGTCCTGTACTCTTACCTTGAGGCTATATTATGATCACAATAAGACATATCTAGGCATGTGTCATACTGGATAATACTATTTCTTGGGTGTTTGAGGGCACACGATTTTACCTTGGACTTCACGAGAGCTAAGACATGCCATTTAAAAGCATGGTACTGGTATTACTGGAAAAAAGCTCTACTAAGCTATGTATAATTATTAACTTATATGTGAGATTTTTTTTAAAAATTGCTTCACATTAAATAGATAATTTTATGTCTATTATTCATGTGCGAAGCTAAAAACAAACATTTGAAATATTTTTCTGTTTTATAGAAGAGCTGATAAAACTACTCATTTGAAATGAACTCTTGGATGAATACAGTCATATTTTCTGGGCTCAGATCTCTTATTCCCAACTGGGAACCCCACATCAGATCAGGGCCGTACAATCAATTCTCAGAGAGAAAGTGCTCTTTACTTAAAAATATTCACCAAGAATAGCGTAAGCAAACAGTTTCCAGCCTAAGAGTCATTCACAATATGTTCGTTTGGGCTTTTTGTTTCATTACTCTGGATGTGTCACTGGTCACCTATCACACTTGCTCTATTTCCCAGTAGGGTGGTTGAAATTATTCAAAAAGGAGACTAAATGAATAATAACAGTGCCCAAGAAATATTCTTGTCTGTGTCTGCATGCTTTTGTTTCATACAGGTACTCATGGAAAGCTTGCCTCTGTTTCATTTGATAAGAGCAGGATTTGATCCATAAAGGAAATGTATGCACCTAATAATCGTTCAAAGAAAAATCCTGCTTGCTTTAATGTTCACGTATATGGTCACAAGCATGATCAAAACAAGAGCCATCTGAATCCCCTAGAGCTGCTCTGTAAATGGGGTTGCAGTATGAACCCAGGAACACAACCAGCTTTGTCACTGTAGGTTAATTTCAGCTTTCAAACATTACGGAAAATCATCAATTGCGTTTCTTCCCCCCTTCCTCCCCCTGGTTTAACTTCAGATCACTTCCCCTGGCAAGCAGCTTTTGATACGCAAGTAAGCTGATACTGTTTGATCCAAAAGCAAATTTCTTTTTGCTGTTGTTTCCAGACTTCATTCATTGAAGAAGGTCCTGTCTGCAGCCAATATGTTCATGGTAACTGTTTGTTCCCGAAATAAATATCCAGCAAGATTCTTAGTATTTGAGAGAGGCATTGCTTTCATTACATAACCCTCCATATATGGGAAAAATGGTACAAAGATCTCAGCCCTGCTTTCCCTGGGCACCTAACAGTTCAACAGACTTTTTTTAGATTAACAAGAATGCAAAGAACAGGATTTCGGACCTGCTGTGCTGCAATTATTATACTTCTAGATGGATTATTTTCCTTCCTGCAAAAAGGTATATTATTATACCAGCATTCTTAAATTAGGGAGTTATTCTACTGGATTTACCATAGCCACAGAAATAAGTCAAATGAGGTACTTTATTTCCTCTGATAATAAAGTATTATCTGTGAACACTTAGAAGACAGAGGATTGAATTCTTAATTTTTACTCAGATATGAGTACCTGAAGTGTCCTAAAGCTTGAAACATTAGGATGAAGGGTTTAGCCTTGATATTTATTTCTGGATAAAATATTGAATAAGACTGTACTATTCCAATGAAACATGCTAAATGATGTTGATGTGAACCCAGGGACAGAGAGAAAACAGTCAGAAAGAGTTCACTGACCTCATTCTCTTCACTTAAGCAGGAGACACTCTATTGAAGTTAATGGAGTTACAGTGATATAAAACTGTAGTAAGGTGAGAATGACAGAACTTCTGTTTAACTAGATGATATTACTTTTAAAACAGAGCTTACCTCACTAAACAGTCTGCAAATAAACACAAAACAAAGGGCAAATGAGATGTATTACAAGAAAGCATGCATGCAAAAAAGGTAAGTGCAAATTAGATTTGAATATTCATGAGTCACAAATCATTGACAGTTTGAAATAATGCAAAACAGCTTTATAAATGAGGTTAAGGCAAGGGACATCAAAATAAGGCATTGCTAAATCAATAGCAATATGATTGTGCATATACTTGTAAATTGTGGTTACAGTTTTTGTGACATAGAAGAAAAATAGAACACATGTAGTGAAGAAGAGACGCATAAATGTTCTTTCTGAATGTGTTATATTTTTGCAATTCAGCATGTACTTGGAGACCTGCCACGTATAAAGTGACCAGATACCACTTTTTAATTTTTTCGCCCAAGAGAATTATTGTTTCCTTTGAGTATCCAATCTCCTGTGTTTTGTTGCTTAGTATGACAAAAATCCAGTTGTCAACAATACTTGAACAACAGTGCTGTAAAATAGAATAATTACTTACTTCACTTGACTTCAGTAGAAGGATCACCTGCTAATCAAAGTACTGTCATAAAATCATAGCTAGTGGAGGTTACCTACTTGTTTCAGAGAATTTTCTTCTCAGTAGTGGGAATCAGATGAGTTGCAAGTCTTGGAGCAAATTGCTGGAGCACATGGATTTAAAAAAATGATAGCTTGAAGGATGGCCAGCCTGACCATTTAGATCAGAGCTTCTTCATTTTTCTGACTCTAAGCATCAATAAAGTATTGGATTTCCTGTCTTACTTGTGAGTTCTGTGGATATTTGAAATTGAGTGGTTTAAAATGTAGGTAAGAACACAGAACCAAAAGGCAAAACTGCCAGAAGTAATCTGCCCATTTAAAATACTCCAGGATGTTTGTGTTTCCTAAGGGTTATATTTTGATTACTTAACACTCACTCTAATGTACTAAACTGATTGTTTTTCTTCAATGTCCTTTACATCCAGTGTGACATTCTTACTCTCTGATATGACAGATGAAGTTTTCCTGGGTCAAGTGAAACTAAATATATACATTTACCAATAGTAATAGCAATAGCAAAATCAAGCAGGGATATCAATTTGGAAATGGTATAAGGTACTCTAGTTCTTTAAGAAGCTAATGACTTCTTGCAGTGCTGCCTTTAAAAGCATCCACTCATATGAATGAAGCTGGCAATTAACTTGTGTCAAAACAATGTAGAAGGAGAAACCCAGATGTCGAATAACTTAGGAAAGGGATAACCTCATGTCCTCCCCAATCCCCTAGATGAGCTTGTCAGAAGCTGATGTGTCTCTCATGCCATCACAATATCGAAAGATACCTGTATGTGCCATGTTCAAATTCAGAGAGCTTTCTGCAATAAATTCTTTAAATCTATGTATTCCTCTTTATGGATAAACAATAGATAAGCTACAAAGAGACACTCAGGAATGTAAAAAGCCAGATTACTATTTCAGGGACATTCTCTCTGACCTTCAGAATCCATGGAAAGAGAAGTGAAACTCCTTTTAGGAAGAGCAAAAGGGAAAGTTACCTCATGGGCTTAACAGAGAGCTTGAAATCAACAGTCTTAAGATTTCCTTCTGTCTCTCTCACTGTGACTGTCCAGGTTTACTAGAGGTGAATTCTATGTCTCCCTCCATATCACTAAAATGGGGCTCACAATACATAGATTTGCAGTATCATGACATGGAATTCATAAAAGAACATGAGATCCTCCAATGAAGAGGTACCCGTGTATGCTCAGTACATTAACTTTGTAATCCTTGTTTAAACGTCTGTCTTTAGATTACATAATACTACAGGTTTTGTTTGTCTGTTTGAAACTTCTTGCACCTTTAGTAAATCACAGCATCTTCATTTAAATGAGAAATTTACATCATAAATTATTGTCAAAACCGTGTGTGCCTATAAGCAAAGGAAATAAATACCACAAGTCTTAAGTGCTTTTTATAATTATATTGCACACATCACCATGGAATCTGAATGCTGCTTAAAAGAAATGCGCTTCTCCTGGATGGGTTCAGCTCGAAGTAGCTATTACATTACTTATGAAAATAGGTCAATGGCATCACAGACCATTCTTTAGCAGAAGAATACCAACAGCCTGTGTAAGATCAAAGTTTCAAAGGATTGGGTTATTTTTATTTTCTGGCAAATTCCTGTTTCTTGAATAAAATAGAAAAAAAAAGTAATGCAGCCAAAGAGCATGAGTCTCTACCGTTCCCAGAAACCTGATTAGTTTTATCAGGATTTTAATTTCTACTTTATTCACAGATCCTCTCCTCTCCTCTCCTCTCCTCTCCTCTCCCCTCCCGTCCTCTCCTCCGCCCTCTCCTCCCTCGTCGTCTCCCCCCCAGCCCGCCCCCCTC
>WTSP01008607.1:0-13766 GCA_025331215.1 Actenoides lindsayi
AGGGCTCTGGAGGGACAGGGCTTTGAAGGGACAGGGCTCTGCGGGCACAGCGAGTGCTTGGTCCCCGTTACATCTCCTGCTGCTGTGGTGCTGGTGTCAGTTGTCCCAGCCTGGGAGGGGCCTGGGTCTGTCTGTCCCACTCACCGTGCAGGAACAGGGGGGAGGTTTGGAAGCAGTGTGGGCTAGTGGATGGGGTGGTGACCTCGCTCTGTCCCTTTCTGTGCCTTCAAGCCCCCGAGCTACTGTGCCTCAGTTTCCCCCCCTGGTGGCCGATGGGGCTGCTCTGCAGTGGTGCTGGCTGGGTCACCAGGGGGTTGGATGTCAGTGCCGCGTTCCCTGTGGCAGCTCAGCCTCAGTCCAGGGACCCGCGTTGGCCACGGGCACGCTGGAGCTGCTCCTGCCATGGACCCCCCTGGGCTGGGCTCTAACCCCTCTGCCCTGCTCTCCCCAGGTGGCCGGTGCTGGAGCTACGTGGGCTCCACCCTGGAGGTGGGTTTCCCCCAGAAGTGCAGTGCCCGTGGCCTCCCGCGGCACCCCGACACCGCTCTCTACTTCCGGCAGCTCCGGCGCCTGGTCCTCTTCAAAGGACCCAAGTACTTTGTGGTGAGCGAGGAGACCTTGGGCGTGGAGCCCTACTACCCCCGCAGCCTGCGGGACTGGGAGGGCTTGTCCCCCGGCACGATGGGTGCCCTCACCCACCGCGACGGCTTCCTTTACTTCTTCCGGGATGACCGGTACTGGCAGTTCGACCAGGCAAAGCTGCAAGTGGTGGCCACTGGCAAGTGGGCCGCCCAGCTACCCTGGATGGGCTGCTGGGATGCAAACAGAGAGCAGGTCCTCTTCTGAGCGGAGCGTGCCGGGATGAAATACGGGGCACTGACCACCACCTTGCTCTCCGCTGCCCAGATCCCCGTTTGTTTGACTCTGGATTCCCGCCGGGGATGGTTCAGCAGGGGCTGGCAGGGGGTGGCCGGGGCCGGAGGAGCGGTGCCTGGCGCTGCAGGGATGCGGCTGGGACGGGGCAGCCGGCAGCCTGGGCGGTGCTGCCACAGCCAAGTGCGCCCGAGGCTTTGGGAGACAGTATTTTTTTTCAAGAAGAGCACAAAGAAAGGTGCCAGTCCCACGGAGGCTGCGAACACACTCGTCTCAACGTTCGGGATATCGTCACGCTTTTCTTCCTGTCAAACCAGGACTGGGCTTTGGTGATACTTCAGCTGTCGTTGCCCTGCCGCTGGGCAGCAGAGCCTCTCACTGTTGCTTGGTTTGGGGCTTGAGTGGTTTTAAATAAGAGATGGAGAATGTTTCTTGGTTAAAACAAAAAGAAAAGAGACATTTGGACAAAAATACAGATCTGCGTTGAGCTTTGCCCCCGCTGCGGGCACAGCCCCCCCCCCGCTCATGCCTCCTCCCTTGCCCTGGAGATGGAGGGTCAGCACCTCAAGGATGAGCTCATCCCCTGTGGGTGCTTTGCTGGTCTCCATCCATAGCCCAGCTCTCTGGCCAGACACCAGCTGGAGACACCAACGCTGTTGGGATTTTGGGGGAGAAACCAGAGGGATTTGGTGTTGGAGCCTCTTTGGGGTGAAGGGAGGGGGGAGGTAGAGCTGAGCTGCTGACCGTGGCACTGTGGGATGGTGCTGTGCAGCTCGAGGGCAGCGGGACCATTGCAGCTTAGCTTTCTGATGGGTTTGGGATGGCTGTGTGGGTCCTCCGGTGTCTAATAAGGGTTGTGCTCACGTGGCAGCCTTTCTCGTGTGCAGAGAAGGTGTCTGGCCTCTGCTCTGTCTCTGCAGGGAGAAGTCTCTCAACATCTTTTTGAGTCCCATGCCCCCCTGCCACAGTGGGACGAGCGAGGTTGACAGATTACTGGGGGAGGCAGGGAAGAGAAGAGGCTGAACAGGACAGACGGACGTGTCTGTGCATGCAGGCTCATGGGGACAGCTCGGCTGCATACTCCGCATTCCTTTCCCAAAGCAGGCTCCACCTGGAAACACTGCTGGCTGCTGTGCACCGAGTCACCGGGCACCCTGCAAAGAGCCATCATCTCCCCCGACCCGTGGGGGAGCGTCGGGTCCCCGAGGCCTGAACACAGCCTTGGTCCTGACCAGGACAGGGATGAACCTTCTTCACATGGCCTTTGATCTGAGACACTTGGGGATTTTCACCGTGCTGGGGTTGTACACGGGTGAACTGCTGCTTCTCCAGTGGCTTTTCCAGGATGTGGACCCCAGTGCTGGGCTCCCTGCTTTGGGTTGGTGGCTTCAGCACTAGGCTGTGGTCAGTCCTGCCATGCCAGGGTGCTGTGCCAGGGTGCTGTGCCAGGGTGCCGTGCCAGGGTGCCGTGCCAAGAACCAACATGAGCATTCTGTCCATTTTCCGTTATATTTGTGAGTGAGCCCTTCCTGCGCAGACACAGACACAGGGTCTTCATCTCCTCACGGCTTAAAAATCTCAGGGGACTTCCAGTGTTGCCAAAGAGATGTGGCCACATCATTTTTATTAGGAATGGAGTGATAATAAGGTGATGTCATTTCTGGGGAGTCCCAAGGGCTTGGAGGCCTGATGGCAAATAAAACAAGCCTCTGGTTATACTGCGTTGGGATTTTTCCTTGTGTTCATGTCACGCTTGTGTATTTATTTTTTAAAGGCACTCTCCTGTCTCCCGTCAGGACTGTATTTTTAAGGTACAAGTGTGTGTCTGGGGCTGGAGTGGGTATTGCTGAATTTGGCCTCAGCTTTCGTGCTTGCTGGTGGGGATGAATCCCTCTGAAAACTCACCGATGGTGATGAAAACATGGAAAATCTCTTCCCTACTTCATCCCAAATCACTAAGCAATTCTTCACACCTCAGGCTGTGTCAGCAGGCTTTTTTCCTGAGGTGAATTCATGCTGCTCCAGGTCCCCACCTTTGTTCCAGCCCACTGCAGGGCATGAAGGTGGGTCCTTGCCTCCCGCGGGCCGGGGAGCACCCAGAACCCGTCCCTGCTGCTCCCGTTTGCTTTGTTTCATGGTGCCCTGCCCGTGGTTTGCCTGCAAGGGGAAGGAGCCAGTGGCTGACACAGGCTGTGTGGCAATGTTCGCAGAGCCCGGTCCTGCTCTGTTCCCACTCTGTCTCCTTCCCAGAGCTGTCCCCCCCCAGCCCTCTCTGCGGCCACTGGCCGTGGGATCTGCAGCGTGATGGGGAGAGGGATGGGAGTGATGAGGGGAATTGATGAGCGTGATGTGGGGATTGGTGGGGAAGGCTGGTGCTAGATGAGATATTACTGTCAAGACATCTGCTCTGGGCTTCAAGCAAGGTCAGAAGAGCAGCATGAATTCTTCTCCATGTACCACTTTCTGGAGATGGGAGGATTTATGGGTCCATCTGTACCCCAGGGGTAGTCCCCACCTGCAGTTCTGCAGAGAAGCAGCAGATGCTTATCCTCTTTCCTGTCCCCTTCAGAGAGAGCCAGGCATCCCTTCTGCCATGGGACTGGAGGCTGAAGGTGGGAGAACCTCAAATCCTCTGCTGGTTTGGGGTTTTCCTTTACCTCCCATGCTCATCACCGTGATCCCCGGTGCTGTGTGCTGGAGGGATGTCTTGGGGTCAGGGGTGGTGCTGCCAGGGCTGGTGATGAGCATGGTGCTGCTGGCAGGGATGGGGTGACCCTGCTGCTTTGCCCGCACCCCACACATGTGGGGGTCTTGCACCCTGAGCCATGTGATCAGCCCCACTGGGTGTTGTGGCTGAAAATCCTGCGTCACAAGGGTCCTTTTCTCCTGCTGGGCTCCCTGGCGGGGCATGCCAGGCACAGACTCCTCCAGCCAGCCTGCTTGCCAGGCATTCCCCAGCCTGGGGGAATAGCTGGGATTCTTGCATTTCCTCCCCCAGAATGACACCGGCTGGACAGTGACCTGCTTCAGCTTCAGCAGCTGTCTCCAGGGAGAGGACAGGTCCCCTGACACAGCAAGAAGCCTCCCAAGCTCAGAAGTGGATCCATTTCGGTCCCAAGGTGTGAGCATGTCCCCGGTAGATTCGCTTTTTCCAGAAGTCCCTGGTGCTGGGGCAGCTCCGCAAGCCCTGGGTTAGGGAGGGAGTCTCCGACATTCCCAGCAGTGCCCACTCGCCTGGGTAGTTATTTTCGTAAAGCCCCAGCTCCTGGGGTCACTCTATCCCTGGAGGAGCTCGGCTTTTGTTGAAGACCTCACTGTCATGGGCAACATGGGAAGTTTGCAAGAGCACACAGTACAGAGCAAGCCCCAAAGGTGGGCATGCAAATACAACCCCCTCATGCTTTTTTTTTTTTTTTTCCCAGAAGGAGGTTGGGGGGGAGAGGGGTGATGGATTTGTGCTGGGATTTGTAGTTAGAGCTGTAGGCAGAGCTTTCCTCAGAGTCTGGGCTCAGCCCTGACGCGTTGCAGGGTTAGGTAGTACAAGCCCTGGAGAGTGGAGTCCTTGCAGGCACCTTCCCTGGCCCCCAGCCTTTGGAGGTGCCAAGACCCATCTGTTCCCTGCACTGGGATCAAGGGAACCAGGGACGCTGGGGGGGAAACCCACCCCTGGAGTGGCTGGGGAAGGAGCAGGGCTGAAGGTAGTGAAGGGTTAATGGGGAGTGTTTGCAGCCAGTCCCTTGTCACCAAGGAGAAGGGAGCAGCACTTGGGAAGGAAACAAAACACCCACTGCTCTGGAGGGTGTTTTCCTTTCTCCACTCTCACTACAGCCTCAGGACCCCAGAAGGGCTCCTGGGTGTCACTGTCCCAGGTGGCAGAAAGCAAGTGGTACTGGGTGAGTGTGGCTGCTTGGCAGGTGGGCTGGGGACATGGCCCAGGGCAGGTCCCCATGTCCCCATCACCCACGTCCCCATCACCCCTTTCCCTCAGTCTCCTCCCAGTCTTATGGCAAAATGTGGGGGCCGCCGAGCACCGCGGCGCGGAGCATCCGTCCCTACCAGTCCAGCCAGCAGTACCTCTACGCCATGAAGGAGGACTTGGCCGAGTGGCTGAAGGAGCTGTACGACCTGGACATCGAGGTGGGCACCTTCCTGGAGGTCCTGGAGACGGGGGCCGTGCTCTGCTCCCATGCCAACAACATCACCCAGGTGGCCAGGGAGTTTGCCCGCACCTGCCCCGGTGCAGCCCAGCAGCTCCGCCTGCCCACCACCAGCGTCTCCTGCAACCTCGCCGCACAGCCGGGCACCTTCCAGGCCAGGGACAACATCTCCAACTTCATCCAGTGGTGCAGGAAGGAGATGGATATTCAAGGTAGGGTGCTGGTCTCCCAGCTGCCCCGTGTCCCTGTGTGCTCCTGGCGTCACCCTGGGTGCTTTCCCGCGTGTCCGCCAAAGCTGGTGCCACCTGGCATCGGGCAGCACTGCCAACACAAGAATCCCTGAGCTGGGCTTTCTTGCACGTGCCCCTCCAGGCTCGGCAGCAGCTTTGCAGGGTGCTGGCACGCGGCGGCCGTGTTTGCTTGGGTGCAGATTCCTGCTGGAGGGTGGCAGTGGGAAGAGTGTCTGCTGAAGCCTGGCCCTGCTGCGCACGGCAGGAGCTCAGCTGCGAGGACACCAGCAGCAGCCCTGGCTCTGGGCAAAGGGTCTGTCACCCTGTCCCCACCACCAGCGGGTGACTGGAAAGGGCGAGGGAACCTAGTGATACATCCTCTGCGCACCTGGCCACTGGGTTCCGTGGCGTTGGGCTGCAGTGGAAAAGCCATAGCACCTTTGTGCGTAGATGTGCAAGGGGGAGGCTCTGCCTCTGTTAGTTTATCCCAGCTCTTGTTGGACCCAACCATATTCCCAGGGGAATGGCTCCAGGGAATAACATCCTTCTGGGTGGGTTTTGACTCCGCCTGTGCCCCACCCCATCCCCCATCCCCTTTGTGCCCATATCCATGCACTTGCTGTAGCTCAGCCCAGCCCTGTCCTGCCCTAGATGTCCTCATGTTTGAGACAGAGGATCTGGTGCTGAGGAAGAATGAGAAGAACTTCGTGCTGTGCCTGCTGGAACTGGCACGCCGGGCTGCCCGCTTTGGCATGAGTGCCCCAACCCTCGTGCAGATGGAAGAGGAGATCGAGGAGGAGATCCGCCAGGAGCTGGACCTGCCGCCTGCAGACACCCCCCTGCCCAGGCCCCCCAGGAAACCACGGGACCTCCACAACCTTGACCAGATGGTATGGAAGGGCATGGAGCAGGATGGGGGTGGAGATGGAGATGATGGGGGTGGGGCTAGGGATGGAGACAGGGATGGGGATAGGGATGGGGATTGAGATGGAGATGGGGATTGGCATGGGGATGGGGATGGAGATGGCAATCGGGATGGCAATGACCACCCCAGGACCTTTCCCAGGATCCCTTGGTAAGAACCCATCTCTGCTGCCTGCAGGTCCAGCACCTAGTGAGCCGCTGTACCTGCCCCGTCCAGTTCCCCATGATCAAGATATCCGAAGGGAAGTACCGTGTGGGTGACTCCGACACCCTCATCTTTGTCCGGGTGAGCTGCTTCTCCCCGTGCCTTTGGGGCACAGGCACCAGGAATCCTGCTTTGTGGCCATGAAGCCTCTTCCACAATCCATCTCCTAAATGGGGCCATTGTGGGGTTTCTGACCCTTATCCCCCAAGCTGGGCAGCAGGGCAGCTTGGCCCTGCAGTGTATGTTTGCAGGGGTGTAACCACCCATGAGTATGGGACAAAACCTTCTGTCCCACGCCAAGCCAGAGCCAGGTCTTACCCAGCAGTGGGAGCACTAGGATGCTCTGTCCCTTAGCTGGGCCTTCTCAAAGTGCTCAGCACAACAGTTCAGAGGGGTTTTCCAAAAGGCTCCCCACTGCCCGCGGGGCGATGCAACCTGCCTGTTGGGATGGCAGCAGGAGCCGAGACCCTTCCTGCCCCAGTGGTGCTGATCCGGGGGGATGAAGCTGTCCTTTGGGAGACCTGGCGGCACTTAGGGCAAGCCCTCACCTCTCAGAGCCCAGCTGAGCCTGCCACCCCCAAGCCGCTTAAGAAGAGGTGGGGGGTCCCCCGGGGACATCACGTGCACCTCTCTCATGGCATCCGGCGCAGATCCTGCGACAGCACGTCATGGTGCGGGTCGGGGGCGGCTGGGACACGCTGGACCACTACCTGGACAAGCACGACCCGTGCCGCTGCACCTCGCTCTGTGAGTCCCTGTGCCCCCAGACCCCGCGGCTGGCGTGAGGGGGGGGTCCCTCCCGGGGGTCCCTCCCCTCCCGGGGCTCGCTGCCTCTGGAGCCGTTCGCAGGAGCGGGAAGGGGGCTTGTGCCGTGCCGAGCCGCGCGGCTGGAGGGGGTCGGGCTGGCCCCGGGGCCACCCCGGCTGCAGTGGCCACTAGAGGTCACGGCAGCCCGTGGATGGAGCCGGTCCCCAAAGCCCCGCGCAAGGGAGCTCAGCCCGCACCGGCATCCCCGGGGGGCGGGATGCTGAGCGATGGCCGGGGGCCGCACCCGCGGGTCGGTGGGACGGGCTGGGGTGCTGAGCGCTGCCCTCCGCTTTGCCCCCAGCTCACAAACAAGGCCGGAAAGCCAGGAGCCCCCGGCAGCGAGCGCAGCACGAGGTCTGGCTGTGCCCGGCCCCCGAGGCTGCGGCCCGCGGCCGCTCCCCGCCCGCGCTGCTGGTCAGCCGCTCGCAGAGCCCGCCGCCCCCCGTTACCTGGGGGTCCCGAGCGCCCCCCGGCCCCCGGCTTCCCGCCCCCCCCTCTGCGGAGGGCTCGGCTCGCCCGGTGGGTGCCGGGGGTCGCCCGGTGGGTGCCGGCCCTCGCCGAGAGCAGGCGCAGCCCCGGCAGGTCCCCTCGGGCAGGTAAGTGGTGCAGCATCGCTTCGCGCCCCAAGCCGCCTGGGTTCACAGCAGGTTTTCCTACGTCTCTGAATTTTTCCCTTCCTTTCTGGAGTTGCTCAGCACCAGGCTGGATGGTGGGGGGACGCGGCAGCTCCCTGGCCCCTCTCCACTCTCTCTCCTTGCAGGATGCGGGAGCCGCTGGCTGCCCCCTCGGGCAGGCAGCCCCTGCTCTCCAGGTCACCCCCTCGACCCAGCTCCCCTGGCCACAGGGTGACGGGACGGGCACCCACCCCTTCCCGGCTGGCTCCCAGCATGCAGGATGGCGTGGGGGTCCCCAGGGCACCGCGTGTGAGCGCCCCGGAGAGAATGCCCACGGCACCGGTACGGGGCAGGCCCGTGGCACCCAGCACCCGGCTGACACCGGCAGCTCCCAAAAGCAGCCAGCAAGGAGGAAAATCACCTGTGGCAGCTGCCAGGCCACGGGAAGGGGGAGTCCCCACTGCGGTGACAGCCCGTGCTCCCAGCCCCGTCAAGGTCTGTGCCCCCTCCCCACGCTGGGACACCCGGGGAGACTCCCAGAGCCAGAAAAGCCATCGGGAAGTGAGCCAGGGAACCCTCGGCCGGGGCCAACCACCCACACCCCGAAATTCCTCCAGCCAGACTCTGAAACAGGATGGCAGCACTAAACCCCTCAAAGGCAGCCCAGCCTGCCGCCCCCCCACCCCTCCGGCCCACTTGGCAGATGGGTGCAAGGTCTGTACTGCTCGGGGGGGTCCCCAGGGGACCCGGCAGTGCCACTCAGCCCCGAGCCCAAGGTCTGGGCACTGTGGGGCACTGGCGGATGAAAGAGGGGGAGACTGTGGGAGTGAGGGGCCCCGGGGGTGCGGGGGGCACATGCAGCCCCCTGGCTATGGCAAGGTGGTGGAGGAACTCATCCGTGGGCCGCAGCCCCTGCGCCCTGTGGGGCTGGGGAACTGGGTCTCCAAAACACCCCTGCCAGCCACCCTGCAGCCCAGCAGCCTCCCAGCCAGGGGGGATACAGAGGGGTCTGGAGCGGGGGGCCAGACCCCACGGGAAACCAGGGCCAGCAACGTCCCTAAGCCCCGGCGGTGCCTGAGGAAACCCAAGCGTGTGCCCTCCATCTATAAGTTGAAGCTGCAGCCCAAGGTGCGTCCCCGGCGGGATCACAGGCCGGGCAAACGCCCCTCACGTATCCCTACCCCGCTGGGGCAGCGCACACGTGCCCCCCGGGGACAGCATCACCCCCCAGGGCCCCCCCAGAACCCCCAGCCAGGCAGCATCCACCCCATGACCAAGCCCTCGCCGGCCGACAGCGCTGCCTGGCTGACCGAGGATGATGAGGAGGCGTGGGTCTGACCCCCACCCCCAGTTTCAGTGGGGCACACCCTTCACTCATCAGAAGGTGGGAGCGATGCTGAAGCCAGAGCTGTGGTGCCCGAGGTCGGCGTGGGCAGTGTGATGGATTTACTCCCAGGCAATCCAGGGGGTTCCCCTACTTTCTCTTTGGAGCTGTGCCCCTGTGGGGTTTTCATTTTGGACTGCTCATGCTCTTCCTAAATGGGTGCTCTTGTACTGGTCTGGGTGGAAAAATCCAGCCCCGAACTGAGAGAATGGGGCACTTCCTGCAGGAAGGGGGTGCAGCTGGCCCCTGTGGTGTGCCTCTAAAGCGGGGCCACCCTGCACCACCATCCGAGCACGAAAAGCATCTCGTACCTCAGGACCATCCGTCCTCCCCATCTGTACAACGGGACCAACAACCCTCGTGTCTTACAGCCCCAAAAGCCTTAAGGAGTGTTTGAGTCACTCAGGCTGGCGAGGGGGTCACGGGAGGTGATCCTTCCTCGCGGGTGAAGGTGGGAGACTCAGGGGGGTTGCGGTGATGGCCACAGTGACGGCTGCCACCAAGACTCACAGTGGCCACCACCACACTCCCGAGACTGCAGCCGTGGACCCGGCAGTGGTGTTTGTGCAATAGAGGTGTACCAAAGCTCTTCTGGCTCAGCATCTTTCCTGTGTGGGTGGGGAAGGACAGAAGATTTTTCCTGATGGGGGTCTCGGCTGGTGAAGGGAGTTTGTGCTGCCGATTTGCTGTCTGTGTGCACAGCAAACACCCTTCTGAGAGCCCCACGGGGCCAGAAGAGCCCCATCGTCCCCGAGAGGGAGGCCAGATCCACACCCTGCAGAGGAGCAGCACGGGTGAGCACCGGGGCCCTGCGGCTGCAAAACCTGCTTGCGAAACAAATTCCTTCTGCAAGGGAGAAACAAATTCTCCCATCCTGGACCGTTGCCTCCCGCAGAAGGGCTGTGAGAGCGGCGGTGGGGTGGCCAGCAATCTGGCACCACGGCCAAAGAGCAGGGACAGAACAAGGTGGGGACAGACCTGATTTTTAATTCAATTTCAAAGAAGGGAGTGCAGGGTGTTACAGGTGGCATAGACACCTTAGGATTCTCCAACAAGAAGTCCAGGAGGGAAAGGAAAGTCAAGTCCAGGCAACCGGGATGCTCACCGGGGCAGGAGGAGGAGGAGGAGAGAAGCATCCTCGCCGGGGCTGGACCGAACCCAGGCATCGCCTCCTGTGGCACCATGCGCACAGGGGCAGGAACCTGGCACTGCCCTGGGCACAGTGGTGGGCACATCCTCAGCCTCTCCCAGGCTCAGGAGCAGGTTATTTTTAGCAAGACCAGGGTGGTGTTGGGCGAGCGGTGACACATTGTACTAAGGGTGCGAGCGGGGGCAAGGCGCGGGTGCCTCGTAGCTGCTGCTCTGCTCCTGCCTGCTCTGCCCCCCGCCAGCCCGGCCACGGGCTGCACCTCCCGGCCCTGGTTTCCCTGCCTGCACCCAGCGGGTACCCCCTCACCCCCCGGGCTCTTGGGAAAGCAGCTCTTCGTAGCCCTCATTTTCTCGGGAGGGGGGAAATGCTGTCAAAGCAGTGAGAGTTATTATTACTAATATAACTTCTTCTGTCTATAAAGTACAATAGAATATAACAATTATATTTATAACCTTTTTTTTTTTTCCTCCAAAATACTAAATAGATGCTATAAAAACCTGTAACTAATTGTGCTATAAACTGCAGGCTACAGGGTTATAACAAACAATGTATTGGCTTAGTCGTTGATATGTGTACGTCGGAGCACTTCATCAATGCTTTATTTTTAGCATTTCCCAGGGAGTTTCTTTCTCAGACCATTTGGAGGGCTAAAGCTAGCCAGAGACTGCTAACGTGGACTCACATGTGTTAGTAGATCCTGACGAGATGAGGTTTTGGGGGGGGTTGGCGGGGGAGGGGTTGCCATGAAGGCGAAGGATGGTGAAGAGTGTCCCTGCCCGTCCCCAGCTGGGGCTTTCGCAGCCACCTGAGGTGGACCCGTGTCCCCCCATCACCTTTCTTCTTTTTTTCCTTCTCCAAGGGGGCCAGGGTTTGGTTCCCAAAGTGGCTGCTGGGGGTGGGGAGGGAGGCTCAGGGTGATCCCCGACCCCTCAGCACTGGGGCTGCCGGGCCGTGAGGAGCCTGGCAGCAGGGATGGGGCTGGAAACGCACCGTGCTGGGGCTCAGCTGGACATGCTCTTAACAGAAAGTGTGACCAAGAGCGCAGCGGTGCCTCTGCGAGATGGAAACCTCGGGGGGGGGGATGGGGCTGGTGGCCCCTTGCACTGCCCAGCGCGGTGCTGAGTCCCTGCCCCACTCCTTACGCCAGAAATCAGCGAGGTGGGTTTGCCAGAGGATGGACTGGCCTCAGATCCTGCCTCAGGGGATGAGGATGGTGTTCCCTGGTGTCTTACAAGGAGCAGCCACGGAGGAACCATGACCCCCTTGGCCTCTCTCTCGCCCATCACCAGCACGACGCCCCGACACCGTTTGCTAACACAGCCTGTGCTTTGCCACCTGCCCTGCAGCACAGGACCCAGGTGACCTGCAAGACTGGTGTAAAAACAAGCTGAAAGATTAAAAGAATACTAAAGAAAAAAAAATGTGTGGGGGAGGGGGGTGAGCTCACTTTCCTATTAAGAGATGTGCACAGAATTAAGAAAAAAAAAAAAGGGATGCAACTTGAAATACAAGTCCAGCTTCCTATTGCTTCGGAGGCTGCCTCGGCACCACCACTGTCCCCCGTGGGTGGAGGCCAATGTTGCTGTGGGAAAGCCCAGCACGGGTCAGCCCTGCCCGGCGGCAGCGCCAGGGGCACCCAGGGACCTGCCAGCCCGGGGGACACCAGGGGCCTGAGTGGGAGCCGCACAAAGCCAGCTGCCTGCTGAGCTCGGGACACGAGGTAGCGGAGGGGTCGCCTGCCTGACAAGGAGAGGGTTGAGATGATTTGGTGTTCAACGGGCTGGTGCAGGAGGAGAAGCCTTCCTTGGCTGAAGAGGACTCAAAGTGCTGGGGAAGCAGCACCCCGGGGGATGTAATGGGCAGGATGGGTGTTTATTATTATTTTTTTTCCCCCTTTCTTGCTTTCATTCAGAAATTCCGCTTGGAAATCTGACCCACCGGAGCCAAAAGAGCCTGTGTAACCCGGCCTCTTGCTGGGGGCTGCTCTTCCCTCTACAGGGAGAAACCCAGCTCCACAGGAGGGAAACAGGACCCCCAGCTCCACTGTGGCCCAGGGACAGGGCCACCCCCAGTGCATCAGGAGCCAGGCACTGGGCAACTTCCTTCCTGGGAGCCAGCGAGGGCAGGCAGCAGCAAGCATTGCCCCGTGATGCTGGGGCAGGAGCCGGCAAGGACGGGCCCAACAGCCAACCTCTGGGCACCATCTGAGGCATCTCCTCCACCCCCTGGTGCCACTCAGTGCTTCAGGCACAGCAGAGACACAAACCCCCCCGGGATGACTTTGGCCCTGAGCGCTGGTGGCTCAGGAAGGACTCGGGGGTTTAGCTGAGGTCCTCCCTCAGGCCTCGCTACCTCCAGGCAGCCCAGGTACCCACCGGCTCCAACCTGCCCGTGGCCACCACATCACCCTGCCCGGGACCGCCCAAGGTGCCCCGTCCCCAAATGTCACCACAGGGCACCGGTGCCGGCAGGGAAGCAAACCCCAAGGTGCCTCTGGCACCGCTCCCGCCGTGGCATCACCCCCACAGAGAGTGGTGACCTGGGGAGCCACAGTCCCCGAGGAGGGGTGGCCGCAGGGGCACGGCCGAGGGCTCCGTCGGGGCACGGGGGGCTCACATGATGGTGCACCGGTTCCTGCGCAGGGCACCCTGGAAGCGGATGGTGGTGTGGACGTGCTTGCAGCGGGCACAGCCCACGCTCTTCAGGAGCTCGCTGAAGAGCAGCAGGATGTGCCAGTTGTACTTGGCCGAGCACTCGATGTAGCCACACTTCCACGTCTTCTTCACCAGGTTGGAGACGTTCCAGCGCGGGATCACCCGGCCCCGCTGCAGGTCCCGCTTGTTGCCCACGATGATGATGGGAGTCTCTGAAGTGCCGATGACCCTGGGGAGGGCAGGTGGTGAGGGCACAGAAAGGGATGGAGCACAGCACGACAAGCAACCGGCCCACAGTCCCCAACCCGTCCCAAACTGCCTCTTGGCTTTGCCTTGCCGAGAGGGACGTGCCTCCTCCTGCCCTGTGCCCTTGTCCCTCTTTGTCGCCAGTCATCCACCACGACAGTCCCAGTTACTTTCCCAGGGATGGCTGCCCTCACCCACAGGGGAAATCTGCCTGGAGTTCTGCTCCTTCTCCTGCCCTTTGGTTTCATTTTGCTTTTGAGCTCCCGGCTCTGCAAAGGGGCTTGGTCCTGGTCTGTAATATCTCATCACTGATGCCAAGAGCAGGGGAGAGGTGGGAAGAGTGGTACTGTGCCCAGTTCTGGGCTCCCCAGTTCAGGAGAGACAAGGAACCACTGGAGAGAGTCCAGCAGAGGCTCTGAAGATGCTGAGGGGCCTGGAGCATTTTTGTGCTGGGGAAAGGCTGAGAGTCCTGGGGCTGTTCAGCTGGAGAAGAGCAGCCTGAGAGGGGAGCTGAGCAATGCT
>WTSP01008608.1:0-34189 GCA_025331215.1 Actenoides lindsayi
ACATTCCAGGTCAGGTTGGATGGGGCTCTGAGCAACCTGCTGTAGTTGCAGATGTCCCTGCTCACTGCAGTGGGGTTGGACTAGATGAGCTTTAAAGGTCCCTTCCCACCCAAAGTATTCTGTGATTCTAATCTATGGTCAGCTGTTTTGAAGACCTGGTTCTCCTAACCAAAGGGAAAGAGCCACGTGAAGCACCCTGGGCAGAGAGCAGTGAAGGGTGTCTTGTGGGGAGGCTGTGGGGCAGGGCTGAGCAGATAGAAGCAGCCTGGGGCAGCTGACTTCGTGGGCCTCTGAAAATGAGGTTGGGTGGAGGTTCAGCCTCAGTGGTCCACAAAGGGTGCTGCCTGCTGCTAGTATTTGAAAAAATTCTTCCCCAAAAAGTTTATTGAGCATTGAAACTGACTGTCCAGGGAAGTGGTTGAGTCACCATCCCTGGAGGGATTTAAAAGTCTTAGGGCCATGGTTTAGTGGTGACCTGGCAGCCCTGGGTTAACAGTTGGACTCAATGATCTTAAAAGTCTTTTCCAACTTGAACAATTACATGGTTCTGTGGTGAACAGATTTGGACCTACTCTGCCATAGCCTGGAATGGTTTTTACCTCCAGGAACCAGTCAGTTTGACGCTGGATTTCCCTTGGTGTCTGGGTTCCAGGAGGCCAACAAGCCCCTGCTGTGCTGTGTTTCAAGGCCTCCTGTCCCATGGCTCAGGACTCACAAGCACTAGAAAGCATAAAGCGTTTGGCTTCGACCAATTTCAGTAGAACATGGAAAGGAAAAAGGTAGATGAGGATAGATGGGAGGAAACATGTTCAGGAGAGACTGCTTTCAAGGAAGGCAGATCAAGTATATTAAAGCCTTGTGTGCTCATGGACAAACGGCTTGAAAAATTGACTCTTTTTTTTTTCCCCCAAGTGTCTCTTTGCAGGTCTGCTACAGTTCAGGGTCACCTGAGTCCAAAGCTTCATACTCTCAAACCATGAATACTCTTTCGCAAACCACAGCGCGGGGCCTGGGAGTGACACAACCCACTTGAATGAAGAAATCTGAAAAAAAATAATATGTGTGCCTCACCACAATTATAGGTAGTGAAGGTATTTGTGGCGGTTGGTAAACATGCCAGATAATAAATAGAGCTTTTCAGTCGGCAGACAGCTGCATGATTATAGATAGGAACGGCTACCCCAGCTCCAAGCCAGCTGAGACCCAACAACATACACACTTATTAAGGAGTGATTTTTTTTGGTGTGTTTGTGCATTTTTTTGGAGGGAGGTTGAAAATATTTTGCCCGCTCTTTTATTTTAGGAAGGTGAAATGTCCCTGGTGGATTTCAAAAGCTAACCTCTTGGGTATGCGATCTCCACGCCAAGACTCTGAGTCACGAAGAGATTGGAGGAAGCTGTTTCAAATCCAGACAGGGGATAAAACAGCTGTAATTGAGTAGCCAGCTCAGCTCGGTCTGCTAATAACCGCACGGCCCCAACCCTGTCCTCAGCTGTACAAGCCAAGAGCTTTGCTTGCCGCCGCTTTCTCATGCTCTTTGGTTGTTGCTTGGGGTCAAACTTGTCCACACCTATTCCGTGCTGAATGACTGCTTGTGTCTGGGCCAAACTCGGCTCCCAGGAGCGTGCTGGAGGCTGGAGAGTGCTGTCCTCCCACCGTTGTGCCTGATGGGAGCTGACAGCCTTGAGGAACATCTGCCGGACCCTTGGGCTTGCAGGGACACTTTGCTGCTCTGCCACCTTCAGTTTAATGTATTTGTCCAGCCATAAGTTTCTGGTATATAGTGTGTTGTAGCAGCGGGGGACACTCCTCTCATTGTGGTCTGACCTTTTTGTTTGGTGCTTGTGGAGTCACTTAGGTCTGTTTGGGGTCGCAGAATGAAGGAACTTTGCAATCCATAGGTAGTATGTAGCACCTATGGGGTATAGATATGGGAGGATCCCAAGCTGTTTTCCCAAGGAAGTTTCTGCCTCTGGCTGCTGGGCTTTACACCATGACCTTGGAGCAGAGACAGCAGAAAAGGTGTTCTGGGCATTTCTCAGCTGGTACAGCTCCTCATCTGACCCATTTCATGGCTTCTGGCACGTTGCTCCCTCTGCCTTAGCTCCAGAGCGGGATCCTTCAGCCAAGGGGTGGGATGGGTGGCAAGGGCCAGCACCCCTCTTAGCCCCAGCAGGTAACTCTGATGTGTCTCACAGGTCAGACCGTTGGCTGAAAGAACAAGACACCTTTAGGAGGATCATCTGCATGGTCCAGTTCAGAAGCTGAGCTGAATTTCCCTTTTCTGAGTGCCCTGCCAAGAGGGCTTGGAGCTCTCTCACGCCGGGAAAGTGCCCTGGAGATGCCACTGAGGCTGAATGAGGAAGTGGGGATGGATTGGGGAGGTAGATGGAGATGAAAAGTGTTAAGGGACGGTGAGGAGAGGAGGTGGGAGCACAGGCAGAGAAAGGAGAGGTGGAGTGGTAAAGGGAAGAAGTCCTCAATTCCAAGGGGTGATGAGGCAGGGAAGGGAGGAAGGAAGCAAAGGAAAAATCTATGGAGGGATGCAGAAGACAACAAAATGACCAAGGAAGCAGAAAGCCACGCAGTGGTTAGCTTGGGGGCATTTGTTCACGGGTGCCCCTGGTTTGGCAGCTCCGGGTGTGCAAAGGGAGGTTTGCTGGCTGCTGCTCTGCAGGGCTTTGAGTCACCCCTGGTATCAGCATCTCTCACCAGGCTCCTGGGGAACTGAACAGTCCTGGGCTGCAGCCAGGCCCTGGGCAGAACTGGAGGCAGAATTGGCCACAGCCAGTTTCGATGCCCTCTGCCCAGTGAGTGGGCTCCAGCTTTGCAAGGACAAGTTGCTGCTTTGGGAACAGGCTGACTCAGGAATCCCATTTTTTATTCATCTCTTTGTTTTGCTGTTCTTTCCCCCCTCCTCCTTTTTTCTTTGTCTGCTAATGCACAGCAGATGGGGAGGAAATGCCATTTTAAATGCCACAGCATCCTGATGAAATGCGATGGGTTATGGCAATCTCAGATGAATCATGGCATTGTTTTGTGTACACAGCCCCACTGCAGCTCGGCCTCTCTTGGGCAGCTCTTTGCCTACCATTTTGCAAGTACACTCAGGGTCGTTTCTGTGTCTGTGCCAGCCCGGTGGCAGGTGCCCTCCAAGACCTGGGTGTTCGAGTTGCATTAATTAATTAACCAGCCACATTTATGGAGGCAAAACCGAGCCCATGGTGCTTTACCAGTGGCAAAACCAGCAGCCAGATTTGAAACATCTGGTCTGCACTGCCTCTGGGGACATGGGGGTGATAAATTACACTCAATTCCTGTATTACGTCTGTGGGATTTCTGCACAAGGTGGAAGAACAGGATAGAAGAACCCAGCCTGGCACAGCAGAGCCCTTCCTTCCACCTCCAGCTCTTGGCCCCTCTGCAAAACTGGGCTGTGTCCTCTGTGTCCCCACACCTGCCTCTTCCTCGGCCCTACAGCCAGGATGGACCCCAGGAGCCAAGGCTGAGGGGACTTTCTGTGATGTGGGCAGTTGCTGCTGGGGCTTTGCTTGGGGTGATCAGATCATTTCACCTAAGCTATCAGGCAAGCATTGAATAATACTGACTCAGTCACCAGCAGCCTGCTGCCAGATGTAAAGGAGCAGCTCAGAAGAGAAAAAAAAAAAAAAAAGGAAATACACATATATATATATATATATACACATAACAGCTCACACACTGAAACTCGTAGTGACCCTGTCCTGTTAGTTTCAAACTAATTAATTGTGGGGGAAAAAAAATCCCCTCCAAGCCTGCAGAATATAAAGCGGTCTTTTAATTTTGGTAGCTGTAAGAACAGATTTGAGAACTGCAAAGAGCAGAAGATGTGACATTCAAATTTGGTTGCAATATGCTTAATTTTAACAGTCTAGATTAGAAGTGTATCTCTGGCTGTGTGTCTTACTGGCATGGCAGTTATTCAGCACAGGCACTGAAGAGCTAGTAGCATTAAGACATTTCTTTTCTTGTTTTTTTGGTAGTAGGTCTAATATATCTCGACGCAGCGAGCAGAAAGGCTGTTATTATTAGTCGACCCCCATCCCAGCCCTGCTTTCCCCCAGGCTCTTGGTCTTGTATCCCCATTAAAAAGCTTGGCAGCCTCACGACGCAGCATGTCCAACACCAACAGCCACAACAGCTCCACTGTGTTTATCCAGATTTCAGCAGCTCTACCTGGGAGGAGAGGGGAAGGGGGCTGTGTTTGCGTTCCTGAAGCCAGAGGTCCAGGATATGATTTTTCTCCCATCGGGCATCCTTTGGTGCTTGAAATCAAAAGCGGTGCGGCAGGAAAAGGAGGGGAAGGAGGGAGCGGGCAGAGGCAGGGAGTGCTCGCGCCGGGGACCATGCCATGCCTTGTGCCTTTCCAGCATCCTGAGCTTTCTCTGCTCAGTTCTGACCAAAGCAAAATTCCTGCTCCTCTTTAAGTGGCCAAATATGAGCCTGTTCCAGAGGAGACACAGTCCCTTATTTTTCAGCAGCAAGCTGCCCCACTAGCATGGCTGTATCGTTTAACTTCACCCTGGGAGAGCTGGCTCCTACTTGTGCTCCCATGGAAACAAGGAGTGTTTGCCCCACAGCTAAGGGGCCTCTGCCCCACATTCCGTGACTGTAACCACCACCTACAGCTAGCCAGTTTGCTATGAAATCCCTCCATGCGTTGTATCTGGGAGGCTGGGAAAGAGAGGAAAGCTTGCCAGGGTGGGGAGGTTGGCAGAATGGGTCACCCAGGTACACTGTGAGGAGCATCGCTGCTTGGCAGCGTGTCCCACTGCCCTCCACTGCCAGCACTGTCCTGGTGTGGGTACAGTGGTGGAGATGCAGTGCGCTGAAAACGGGAAAAAAGGGCAAAAATAGGCAAGAACTCATCCCTCTCTTTCTGAGGGTTTCTGCTTTGTACATTAGCATCCCTTTCTGGTCCTTCTCACGCCTGCCTATGGCTGCTGGGCATGAGGAGTGGACCATTAATGGGCTCTCAATGTGTGTTTATTTCGTTTAGCACATCCCGAGTGCCCTGGCGAGAGCTTTAGAGACGTTCATTATGGTGATTGCTTTCCCTGCATATGAAGATGGAAAAAGCCTCAGCGCTTAAGGGAGGGGAGTGGACAGATGCCAGATGCATTAGTGCTCTGGGCAGTCACGAAGAACCCATTTGAAAGGTGCTTTGCCTCAGGAGGAGATTGGCTGTGAAGAGCACGGCTTCCCCATCACCTCTACACCTTCTCCAAGCAGCTGCGGGTTGAGGGTAGACCCTGTAAGAGACACAAGACCCTGCAAGGGTCTCCCCTCGTTTGGCTGGGTTCAGTCTGAAGGCAGGGAATGCTTGGGCAAGCACATCCAACATGACCTTTGCCTCGTGGCACGATGGTACCAGACCTTTCTGATGCTTGAGGCATGAGCAGTCAAGGCTGGAGCGATGGTCCTGCTACAGCCTCCAAAAGCATGAGTGCCAATCCAGCCTGGCCAGCTGCAGATTGAAGGCCCTGGCCCTGGCCAGGCCAGGCAGCCATAGCAGGGAGGTGGGTCACCCAGCACAGGCAGATGCCTGCTGGTGCCTGTTGTGACATCCCTCCCTGGGTCCTTTTTGAGGTGGCTTTCTCTGTCATGATGGGGGATTTTGCTGTGAGGCGATACAACACGTGTGGTGTGGGAGATAACTTAAGCAGAGCAGTGGGTGATGTCCCTCTTGTCGCAGCACAAGGAGGTCCTTTTCTCAGTGGGCACCTAGTAAATCACCCTTGAGCCATTATCTGGCTGACCACTCTGCCTGCTCCCTGCCAGACAAGGGAGTGGAAAGGATGAAAGGCTTGTGCTCCTGGCACCAAAACCTGGCACCTTCTGGGCTTCCTGGGGCAGTTGTGGAGCTCTCTGCTTAGGTGGGACGCAGCCCCATGCTGACTCCAGCCACATTCTCTCCAGATTGACGTGACTTTGATGTACCAGGAAATTTTCAAATTTCAAGCAGGAACAACACGTGCACATGTGCTTGCATAAAAGTAACACGGGAGGGGACCAGCCTTGGGCCTGCACCGATGTGGACAGTGGAGATGGGCTCCTGGAACAATGTGAGACCCTGTCCTCGCTGCCTTGCCAAGGGGACAGCACAACCAGAGATGCCCATTTATCCGTGTATGACAACAATGCACGGGAATTGCAAACAGATTCTTCTCTTATCTTGCTTGAGGGTTATTGCAGTAAAGGGATTTGGTTTTGCTTTTTTTCCAAAAAAAAATGTAAGCAGAAATTCCACCAAAGCACATATATATGTTTCTCTTGGAAACAGAAAAAACCCATTATCCAAAAAAGCCCCTCACTGTTATTAATCTCTGGGGTTTTATCCAAGTTTCATTAGGAATCTGGACATACTTGAAATGGCTTTCAGATAAAGCGGAATGAATCTCCCTCTGTCTTAGAGGCTGGTGTGGCTTAATTTCCTAGCTGAGCTTTGGGTGGGTTGGGAATTGGGTAGGAGATTTCCAGCCACCTAAACTGAGAAAGAGGGAGTGCCTTAAAGCAACCCAGTCTGAATGACTCACAGATGCTTTTGGTGGCTTGCTGGGAGTTTGGGGTGAGCAGGGGTGTTCCAGTGGAGGGAAGCTCTTCCTTGGCCAGTATTGAACCAGATATGCAGGAAATTACTCTTGAGATGCATGACTTGTAGGACAGGAGAAACAGGAGAGCCCATCCTCGGGGGGTGAACAGCCTCCTTGAAGCCCCTGGGAGCGAAAGGCCAAAGCAGGGATGTTGAGGCACGGAGCAGGCTGAAGGCACTAGCCTGCCTTCCCTGGAGCCGGGACCTGCATGTGGCCACCTCAAAGCCACAGCAAGCCTGCCAACCCTTGTAAGCCACAAGAGGGTGACAAAGTCCCATCCTGTGCTGTGGTGGCCCTGGACAAACCCAGAGATGTCCCTGGCTAGCAGAGGACAGCAGTCCCCTTTGGAGACTAATCCGGGCTGGGCAACCAGAGGCTCTTGGAAAGTCCTTGCTGATGTCCTAGGTAGGAGCGAGCTCTGGCTGGAAATGGGATCCTGGTACTGAGGAGCTGAGGAATTTTTATTTTTTTTCTGCCTGGCTTTAGTTAGCTGGCATCAGCAAATGGTTCCTGTTGCCAAAAGAGGGGGGAACTCCCCAAAATTGCTCTAGCAGGCAGGGAAAGAAACCTTACTCTTGCTCCCCGTTGGTGGTCTAATGTGAAACCCGTGTTTTACGGTAGTTTTGGAAAAACAGAACTGCTCTGTAAATGTCCTTTGTGCTCACTGGGGAGCTGTGTGACCAACATGCCCCACACCTTCTGGTCCTGCAAAGGTTCCAGGGCTTGGGGACATGTGTTGGTGGAGGATCCCTCCAAACACAGACAAGGCTGGAATGGAGGCAGCTCAGTGTTGCTGCCAAGGATGCTCTGGGAGCTTCTGCTCCACCTGGGATTCAGGGAATATGCTCCTGCTCCTGCTCCAGCCACACTCTGGCTGCTTGGGATGTCCCCATGGTACCAATGGATGCTCACCCTGGGTGTGTCACACCACACAGGCTGCAACCTCCTCCATGTCCATGTCCACGCCTATGCGCTTGAGCTGCCAGTTGTCTTTTGGCACAACGGGAAATCTGTTGCAGATCCCAAGCTCTGTGTCCATCCCTGGGGAAAAGCAGTGGTCCCAGCTGCCCCTTCCCTTTCTTGCCTGCCTCCCAAGCTACAGCATCCCCCTCACATGGAAAGGGAGATGGGGTTTTTCGCAAGATGATCTTTGCAACTCTGCTTCTAGAGGGATAACCCACATTTCTGAACAGCCGCCCTACGCACTGTCCAAGGCAGAAGATTCAAGTGCTCTGGGAGGTTTCCAATCTGGAGTCTCATCCTCTCACCATCCCAAGAGACGAGGGCAGCGGGTGTGGGCCTGATGGCATCTCTGGCCGTCAGCTCCAGCCAGGTCCCTTGTGACTTCATCTGTGCTGGGATGGGAAGAGCCCGCAGCGCAGCAGACAGGAGGGTGACTCTGCCAACCTCTGATCTTATCTGCTGACGAGAGCAGGCTGTCGGATGAGGGGCTGGCTGGGGAAGCCTCCCTGGGAAGGATGGGCTGCCTGGCTGCAGAGATGGGTGCTGCTTTCCCACGGAACACGGCTTCGGTTTCCCTCTTGTTCTGCCGCAGGAGTGTGCGTGTGCACAAGTGCGTGTATGCTTATGGTATATTGGAATGTATGTTTGTAAATCCACTCCCATCTGTTTCTTATGCTGTTATTGATAGAAGGATGAGGGGACAATGGGGTGACTGCACCTCTGGGTGCTTTGGGGGTGCCCATGGGTCAGGGCCATGGGGTGCTGGGATGCTGCTGTGCAGCGTGACATGAAGGAGGGTGTGTGTCTGGGTAACACAGGCTCTCTTCTAACAGCTGCAGCTTCTTCACTGAGTTTATACTCCGAGGAGATTCTTCTGTTTTTCCCTTTAAATACTAGAAGTAATTAGATGCTGCTTATGAGTAATTACTTGGACTAAACAGTCTGGTTTCATTTAAGTGGTCAGTATGAAATGTCTCATGATTTGGTAGGGAAAAAAGTAAGAGAGATTCCTTCTCACTCAGGCTCCCAGGAACTGCCATGGGGTTAAACCCCACATTCCCTCACCTGTGAAGACCTCCCCGAGGGTTAAGGGAGAAAAAAGATCAGCTCCCTCAGGAGGACAGAAGAGCAGGTGGGTTATGCCAAAACCAAGGGGTCTGTGGAGTTTGATGGGAAACAGCAGATCCCATGGTTACCTACCTTCCCCCAGCAACACGCAGAAACGTTTGCTGCCACTCCCCAAGCCTGAACTGTGACAGCCCGAAGCCAATGTTAAGGACCGCCTTGCAACATGCTGAATTTTACAGTCCTCGGAGAAAACTGTGACAGTAAATCTGCCTTGGGCTTCAGTCGTTAGGTTGCCCTCAATACCACAAAAATCCCTGCAAATGTTGTGTTGTCTTTGGCCACGTGAACGCTACGCTCTGTTGCAGTGTTAATGGCAAGAGATTTTCGAGGCCTTGGACGCTGCGGTGCTGGTTTGGATGAGGCAGCGGCGGGGAGCGGATGGAGGGAACAGCTCCGTTTGGTGCGTTCAGCACATTTTATCAGCTTATCCGATCCGTAGGCAGATGAAACAGTACAAGTCAGGCGGGGTGAGAAGAGATTTCCCAACAGGGTAAGCAGGCATTTGGAGGCAGGAGGAGTGTGGGAACTGCAGGGGAGAGGAGGTTTGGGGACCTGGGGCTGGGGAAGGCTCTGTGCCCTCCTTGCCCACAGAGATCCCAGGCTGCAGGGCAGGACTGCGTGGACCCAGGTGGGCTCTTCAGCCATGCCTGGGATCCCTGTGGTTAAACTCCATATTTGCCCCATTCCTTGTGCTGCTTTGCTGGATGTGGAGAACTCTCTGGAACATCTGGAACATCTCAGAGAGTCGATGCTGACGAGATGGACCAGGGCTGACCTGTGCAGCTGTTCTCATGTTATCCTTGCAGCCCTGGGCTCTGGTCACCTAGTAACTGTGCATCAGATCGGATCGCACGGCAGCATTAAACAGGACTGTGAACCCTGCCTGGCCCTGCATCCACATCCACAGCTGGAAGCCGGGCTCTGGCAGCTCTGCGGTTGCCAGCCCGCAACCTGTCACATGCTGCCAGGGCAGGTACATAATCCATGTTCATGTTTCCCTCTTCCCATATCCCCCCCATTATCCTGGGTTTAAGCCAGTACCAGGTGCACTGGGAGTTGCTTTCAGCCTGTTGAAGAATCAGCTTCTTCCAGGGCGGGATCCCAGCCCCACTTTCCTTGGATCCTGGGATTGATCTACATCCCCTGCTTTTGTTTAATTTGGTGTTTAGGGGAGCTGAATATGGGTTATACCTTTCCATTTATAGTTTTAGCAAAGCATGATTGGATTTTGTTCCAGTCATTTTTTATCTCAACTAAAATGTCGGGTTTTGAGACCTATTATTAGCCATTTTATATAGCTTCTGGATTACTGCAGATAATCATGAATCACCCTCTGCAGTAGTGATATAGGTACTCTAAGCCGCCCAACAACCACCCTGTAAGTTATGCCTGTGACTGAGAGCAGAAAACCCTCGATGGTAACTGGTGGGCTTGAAATAGAGGGACGGTGCTCCAGATCCAGCGTCTGCAGAGCACATTTATCTACCACCCTTGCGTGCGACTGGAGTCCTGGCGCACGTGCCATGGCTCAGCTCCAGCTCCCACCACCAGCCTAGGACTTTGCTTCCAGCCTCTTCCAATCCCTTCCCCGCATTTTCCCTGCCTGGTGGCCAAATTTCCTTGCAGGGTCCCCCAGCACTGGGTTTGGTGCTTTCTGTTTGGGTGACCGCGTTTCTTTGCTCGGTCTGGTGGTTTTACTGGTGTCTGGTGGGCAGATGCCTGTGATGGAGGGAATACAGCTCGCCCTGACCCACAGCTCTGGGAGGAGGCAGCTCCAGGACTCTCTGCTTTGAAATTAAGCTATTTCCACGTATCTATCCGACCTTGCAAATTTTAGCTGTGAATGTAACATGCTGCCCCCAGAGAATCACTGCTGGAGTTTTCCATTCAAGTGAAGTGCTTCACTGTGCTCCCCAGAAAATTCAGCTGATGGAAACTGTTTCTTCTTCTTATTATTATTTTGATTTGATTCCCATTTGGGAGAAAGGAATCCAAGCTCCAGAGTTTAATCCTAGATTTCTCTGCTGATGAGCTTATTGAGCAGCTAGGAAAGGAAGCTCTGGTAGGTTTTGGGCACCACTGATGCAGAAGCACGGTCATTCTGAACTTCTCTTCTTTAGTTTATGTCCAGAAGTCAGACAGGTCACTTGGTTGAACCAAAGACCTTTCGGTTTGACTTATCTTGGGAGGCAGCAGCAGCAAGGCTGGTGCGTTACAAACACAGGGCAGAGAGGAACAGAAGCGCTGGGCATTTGAAGCTCCAGCCCTTTGTATCCTGCTTTCCACGCTGTCTGCGGGCACCCTGGGCCTCTGAAGAAATGTCAAAGGAGGCAGCACACCCTCTCCTGTTAGCAAAGAAGGCTGATGAATAATAGAGTGGACCCACCCACTCGTGCTTTAATCTGTCATGTTCTATGGAAATGAAGCCTTTCTCTTACAAGAAGGCAATTTGTGCTCTTGGCATCCTCGGTGAGAAGAGCTCTCAGCTCTCCTGCTGGATTATTGATACCTTTTGTATTAAGCAGTGCAACGTGTAATTGGGCTCTTTGCCTGTTCTGAACCACTCCCCAGCCAGCACTTGACAGAACAGAGACCTTTTGAGGCAGCAGGAGTGGGTGCTGCCAGCACCCCTGCCCAGGGCTTGCCGCTGCCTGTGGAGATGGAGTGGGCAGGGGAGCCACGGGCGCCCGGGGTCTGGCCGGCCATGCTCCCTGCCCTCTTCCTGCTCCAGCAGCTCGGTTGCAGCCAGCCTTGATGCAAACCCCTTTGAACTGCCCCTCCTGAGCTTTCCACCTTCCTCTCCTGCCAGGATGGAAAACAATCCTTGGTGCTGAGGGAGAAGCAGCCTCTCCACACCAGCCCCCGGGGGTGCTGAGGAAACACATCCTGGGTACACAGGCGGCTGTTTACAGGTGCGAGCCCGGCTGGCCTGGGCAGGTGTGTTTTTCTTGTGCTGAAATGGGGTTATAAACAAGCCAGGCGCTCAGGCCATCCTGCCCTCCCCTCCTGCAAGCTCTCTCAGCGAGAAAGGGCTCCTTGTTTGGGGCAGACAGCCCAGCCAGGCTGGGGACCGCCAGGCTTCATCCTCCTCCTTCTCTATGCCTTGGCTCGGGGTGGTGGGCAGAGCTCAGGGCAGGCGTCCTGCCCACCAGCCTTTGCATCTCCTGCCAGCCAAAACCCACCAGCTGCCTTTGAAGAGGTTGCACCTGAAAGGGGAGATGGAAGCTAAGAGCAGACAGGAGCCAGGAGTCTGCCCAGCCCTGGGGAGATGGTGGCTAGTCCCCCACTATGCTGTGGCTTGGGAGAGGAACCAGGACCTCAGTGGGGTCTTAGGAGGCAGTGGAGGGGCTGGGGATACTCCCCTGGACCCAGGAGTATGCCAGGTCTCTGGCTACCTGCCTGCCACAGCCGGTCTCAGGAGGAGAGCAGCTTGTCTTGTGGCAAGGGGGATACAGCCCTCGTCTGTCTGGGAGGCTTTACTGAAGGCTGGGGTGCAGCTCAGTGAGGCAATGTGATGGAAGGACATTTGCCAGGTGAGTGCTGGGAAGAATTACTATTTCTTCCCCAGCCTGGGTGAGGCTAGAGGTGATGCCAGCATCTTGCATACTTTGAAGATTGAGGAGTTTCTGTGTATCCCATGATAAGTCTTGTCAGGAATGAAGGTGGGAGAGTCCAAAGTCAATAGGCTGGAGAAGCCAATGTCAGGGTCACACGGCTGCGCTGCCAGAAACCGGCTATGCTAAATGCTTAAATCCTTCCTTCCGATGCCTTGGGACCTTCTACGCTTCAAATAGAGCCCTTGGAGGCTGGGGAACCACTGACTTTATATATATATATATATGTGTATATATATTTATTTTTTTAGCAAAGGTCAGTTCTTCTGGGAGGGATGTGTGTGTTTGGGGCCAGAGCAGTGTCCATCCCAGGATCTTGAGCCTGGAGACCCTAAGAGGACTGGGCACAAACACACCCACCCACCCCTCACGCTCTCTGGCCTTCCATCAATGGCTGCTGCACACAGGCAGGTTCCTTGACTCCAGCCTGTTCCGCTTGTGAAGCCAGGCTCAAGTTGCTTCCCCTGACATCCTCCTTGAGTCCTGTGATTATCCACGTCCCAAGGTTCACATCAACTGGGAGCTCTCCAGCCAGACTGCCAGCTATCACGCGAGCCCCAACTGGATTTTGGGCTTGGCAAAAGGGGGCAGGATGAGGAGGGAAAGCACCCAGGTGACGTGGAAAGCTTGCCATAAGGCATGGGAAGAAAGGAGTGGTGCCAAACCCATGGGCTTCTGTCCAGATCTTCAAAGCAAGCACACTAGTCGTTGGAGAGAAGAGAGAAGGCGGTGAGCTGCAGTTTCCCAGGAAGTGGGGAAAGGCAAGGGGAGGAATATTACATGAAGGAAGGGGAGCAAATGGACTGAAGTCTCCTGAATGAAGGGGAGGAAAGACAAGAAAGATAAGCAGGAAGGCATAGAAGTTATTTCATGGGAGAATTTGCAGAATCATTGAGATGTATCATCAGTGACCAAAAACGGAAGAAAAATTCCTTAGCCTAAGAGATGAACTGCTCTTATTTAGGGCTTTTATTTCGTATTTTGCTACTGCTGGAAGACTGGGAGAGGAGGAAGGGGAGCAGCAGCGTTTTAATTGGGAGCAAACCCTGGCCAAGCCCAACATGTGTTGTTAGAGGCTATGGTTTGCATTAGAAAAGACTCTAATATTGTGCTACGGCTTCTAAGTGCGTTATGATGACGACGATTATTTTCAAATGGCCTGAAATATGGGCAGGGTATTGAAAAAAAGGCCGTTTGGCTCCAAGAATAACATCCACCAGTGCTGCAGAGCCCTTGTCAGAGGCACGGCTGATGGTCCCCTCTCTGTGCCCGTAACACACTACCCCCCACGGCTTTGGCATCCTACGTCATGGCTGCTGCTGCTGCAATGCTCCTCGTTCCTTTAACAATGATGAGGGTTGCATAAGCAGGAACTGATGCAGATTTGCTGGTTTATCCTGCCCTGGCTCCAGCTTCCAGAGAACAAATTATGGTGTGTTCAAAAACCTCCGAGTTGCCCCAAACCAAGCCCCATCCCTGTGATCTGGTTGAGGTCTTGCCGCAGTGGTTGCCACTAGAAAATTGGCTTCTGCCCACAGGATCCATGTGGCTGGGCTCAGGGTGAGGAAAATGAGGTCCTGGAGTGGGAAAATGTGATGGGAGGGGGCTGGTGGAGTAGAGGTGAGTCCTGGTGCTACCTGGCATAAGTGATGACTGCCTGCTGTGCACTGAGGAGGGGAGATGGTCCCTAGGGATATCCCTGAAGTATAAGACACCAGGGGAGCAAAGAGCACTCATGGCAGGGAGAAGACCAAGATAGGATCACGATCCATCCCCAGGCCAAGGGCATGATGGCTGGGACCTCTTGAAGGCTCCCAGAATCAATGGAGAGGAGTTCACCTCCAGCTCCGTCCACCCTGGAGGGATTTAAAAGACATGCAGATATGGGTGCCTAGTGGCATGGTTTATGGTGAAATTGGCAGTGCCAGGTTAGTGGTTGGACTCGATGATCTTAAAGGTCTTTTTCAACCTAAATGATTCTATGATTCTGTGATTCTGCTGGGCTTGGGACCAACGATGCCTCCAGCCCCTTCCTTCTCCACGAGTCGCCTGGCCACCCGCTCCTCTCAGCCCTTTTCCCCCATTCTAGACAAAATAACAAGCTCTCTCCATTCCTGGGACTGCGCCCTTCTTTTCCAGACTTGCCTAGGCTCTTTCATCATGCCAATAAAAAAAGTAAATTCATCACACGTTGGCCGGGGAGAGCGGAAACCCTTAAACATCTGAGGCGAGAGCGATGTGCTGTATTTTTTTGAGGCCGGGCTCGGCTCCCCGATGCCCTGTTAGGCCAAATATCATGCTCTGAAGAAGGAGAGAGGGGACTTATTAAAAACCTTTCATATTTCTTATTTTTAAGGTCCCGTTTCGGCAGACCGGAGGCTGAGGCGTGAGCGGGGCTGCCGAGGGGGAAGGGCAGCGAGCCGGCGGCGTGCAAACAGATTGTGCAATATTTGCCTTGCACAGAGCTCCCATTGTAAAGCCTGGGAGTTCTGCTTTCAATAATTCCCCATTCCATAATGCCCCATTGATGGCGAGAGAAAGGCAGTATTGAGGGCTGGAGGGGCTCCGGCCCCAGGAAGGGTTAAAAAATAAAGAAAAGGGGGGAAAAAAAAAGAAAAAAGAAAAAAAAAAAAAGATTTGAGGCTTAGTTTTAAACTTTAGTGTGTGGCCCTCATGGCACATCACAGGCGCTGAGAAATATGCGGAGCCTGTTTGCATAACCCCGTTTGCAGCGAGCGCTTTTGGAGCCAAAACACAAGTGCGGCCGGAGCTGGGGGGGGGGGAAGAAAAAAATCAGGAAGGACTGTGATTATTTTCATTCTTGCCCCAGGCCACATAAAATTAATAAAAAAAAAAAAAAAAAAAAAAAGAGGCAATATTCAAATATTTGGTTAGAGAACCAGCTGTGCAAACGCGAGGAGCTGTGCCAGCTGCAGGGACATGGAGGGACCTGGCCCAGGCACTGATCAGGGTTTGCTGCTGCACAGGTCATGCCGCTGGGCTGAAAAGTGCCAAAAAGGAGCATATCAGGCTTTGGCTGATGGCTTTACCATGGCTGCTGTGTGATTTCTCACACGGGGGGGCCTTGATCCTTGGTGGGGATTGTTTCCAGCTGGAAAGGGTCTGCAGGCATGTGGAAGTGCTGAGCTGGGAGCGGGTGATGCTCTGGATCGAGGAAGCTTGGCTGGGGTGTGGATGGGTGATGCTCTGGGTCAGGGAAGGTTGGTTGGGGTGCAGATGGCTGATGCTTTGCCCATGGAGCTGCTGCCGGCCCCACCGCCAGAACCCAGCTCAACCAGTGGGGTTCCCTGTCACCTTGAACTGGTAAAATCACCATGGATCAGTCTGGGAGGGAGGTTCAGTGTCTTGTTGCAGTAGCCGATGCGACGGGGAGGAGCAGGGCTGTCCTTGCCCAGGAGATGCAGGACGGAAGCAGACAGGGTCTGCTGGCTGGCTCAGCATCCACAGCCAGGCCGGCTGCCAGGGGAAACCTCCCTGTTGTGCAATGCACTGGAGCTCTCCAAGGAAGCTCCTGGCTCTTGAGACATCTCTGAGTGAGGCTGGACAAATGACTGCCTTGAATTAAGAGCGGTTGTGGGGGGGGTGACTGCCGGCCCTGAGCACTTTTTCCATCCCTAGACCTTGTGATGCATTAATCAGCCTCAGAGCAGCCATGCAGCCGGCTTAAATCATCCTGACCCCAAAATTCCAGAGTTGTCATTTCTTCCTGTTCTTCCTCCTCCCTCCCAGCCACTCCCATCTATCTCCTGCATCCCTGTCAGATGATTTCATCAGGGCTGGTTTGGGGGTCCCATTGTACCCCATTTCTTCCGGAATCTAGAGCAGTTTCCCATAACCCTCACTGCTTTTCACCTTTTTATGATTTCTTGGAGAACCCAGGCCATGCATCCTCCTTCCCCAGGAGGTGTCTGGGTGCTGCTGGGACCCAGTCAGCTGTCCCTGAACCTTCAGAGCAGGGTCACTGCCAACAAATTCACTATTTATTCACCCTTTGGCTCTTGGAAAAGCTCCCAAGTGGAGTTAACCCCACTGTTTCCTCCTCAGAACTGGGGCCAGCTTGGACCCACCACTGACTTCCCTGATCTGTCTGCCCTGACTGGGCACAGAAGGTCCCCTCTCAGTGCCAGCATGTGTCCACATCTCTGCTGTTGGCTCCTTCCCTCCTTTCAACCCTCTGAGCTCCAGCCATTGACAGCAAATTAAATTCAGGGCAACTCTCCCAGCCTGAGCCTCCTCTGCAGAAGGCATGAGCAGGACGCAATCCACCATTGGCTGCAGAAACCACTGCAGCAGCAAATCCACACACCAGGGAAGCGTTTGGCTCTGCTCTTGCTTCTCGGAGGTGAGCTCCAGCCCTGCTCCATCCTTTCTGCCCCCCTTCCTGCACCTCCCTCTGCTCAGTCCTCCAGCCCCAAACAAGATGCAGTTTATCAGTGGTCTGTGCTGCCTTAAACACACTTTCTCTGCCACATCTCAGCCCTGACATCTCTAGTTTCCTCTCTAATATTCACCCAAAACAAACATTATTTATTATTTGGGAAGAGCTGTGATTATAATCCCTGTCGATAACTCTGTCTCCGGTCCGAGGTGTGCAGGGAGCCATGTATGTGCGGGGCTACAGGTCAGGATGCTTGGGCAGTCCTGCAGACCCATGTAGCTTCAAGGGGGGCCCAGGGAGGTCTCTGAAGGGTGCAGGGGGGTCCATTGGGATCAGCAGAGGAGCACACAGGACCCAGGAGTTGGGAGTTCCAATCCACCCCCCACTTCTATTCCCCTTCAGTCAGGTCCAGATTTTTCCAAGAGGAGGGAGTTGTTCAAACCTAAAGATGTCAGGGGAGAAGAGGGAGACGCGCAGGAGACAGGTGAGCAGAGGGAAGGGAAAAGAGGAGTGGGTGGAATAAATGAGTGATGAACCCCCAGGAATTAATCAAACCTCACTACAGGGCTTGACCCAGCCCTGCTGTGCTCCTTCAAGCGAGCAGAGGTTTCTGCCAGTAGGGAAAGGTGCAGAAAACATCTAATCCATCCCTGCCTCCTGCTCCTGGCCCCCTGCACCCCTCCCTGCACTCCTACAGACCCCCCAGCTGAAACAGGGTCTCTGCCTGTCCTAGTCCCTGTCCCTGTCCCTGTCCTTGTCCCTGTTCCCTCTGCCTGTGTCTAAAGCCAGGAGGGAGAAGCCCACCTTTGCCTTTCCTGGGAGTCACCCTGTCCCTGGGAGTGGAGGAGCCTTGTGCTCCCTCCTGCCCGCTGCTCCACAGTGCCTGGGCTCTCATGGGTCAGAATGGTGTGGGGAAGTGGGGAGATGTGGGGTGGGGGGGGTTAAAGGCAGTGCCTGGAGCAGAATGTGGGGAGAACCCAGGGAGCGGACATGTAGGGGACCTGGCAGAGGGAAGCGCGGGGTTGTGGACATGGTTGGGGAGCCCAGAGCAGGGGCTGGGAGCCAAGTGATCAAGCCACTCCTCTGAGCCATCTCTTGCCTAAGCCCTCAAAAAGCCACCAGTGAGCACCCTCCACTGTGGCCCTGCAGTCCTAAAGACAGGCAGGGTGTGTGGGGTGGGGGGGCTGTGTGTGGGGCACTCCTCGTGTCCCCGTCGGTGCACTGCAGGGGACGGCTCAGTGCCCAAACAGCCACAGGGCTCCTGGCTCTGCCAGGGGCGGGTGACCGTGGGTGGGTTTGTGCTGCCAAAATGCCCCCTCCTGCACCAAGTCCTGCCTTGGGGAAAGTTGAGGGGGTGAGGTCTGTGCCAAGTGTGATGGCTCCCTGTTGCTGGATGAACACTAACCCTGCGGAAGGAGTTACACAGGAGTTACATAGCTTGTCTCTCCCCAAAGCTCCCCTGAGGCATCAAGGCACTGACCCTTGTGCCAGTACCCCAAGCTCAGACCAGTACCCCTGCATTATCAGAAGTCTCTAGTTCCCACTAAACTTTGCCCCTGGCTGTCTGTGGCCACAGCCAGTACGAATGTCCCCTCCCTGCCTCAGTTTCCCCACCTGGAAAATGAGTGCAGCAGCACCTACCCCACTCCATACTGCTCTATAACACCCTGAGTGGTTTTATTCAACTCTGGGGCTGTCCCAACAAGTTTTTGCAGCTCCCCCTTGCCTGGGATTTATTCGGATGGTGATTCTGCCGGTGCAGGCATCTGGCCCCAGCAATCCCTCCCTGGCACCCAGCCCTGCCCTGCTGCAGGGGCTTCAGCAGAGCAGCCCACCAGGGCCCCGGCCCCACGTGTCACACATGTCGGGGCAAGCAGGAAGGGAAGTGTTGGCAGCTCGGGGAACACCACGCTTAGGACCCTGCACGCTCTGGGGCTTCCCAGCTTTTTCCTGGAGCCGCTGAACTGGGAGGGGCCGAGCCTGCAGCTCCCCATAAACCTGGCGGCTTAGCCCACGGCCGGGGCAGATGTTGGGACTTCTCTGCCTCGGAGCGGAGGATGGGTAAAGGGGAGGGCGGCTCTTCCCTGAGAGCGAGGAGGAGAACTCGGCACCCCTGGGCTTGAACTTTAGCACCCTCTTCCGCAGGACTTTAAAGAAAAGGATCACCGTATCCCGAGCGAGCCGCCCGGACAGCCTGCAGCCGCCAGAAGACAGCTGCTTTCACCGGGGAGGTTTCTATGGGGTTCTTCATAAAGAAATAACATTGGTGAAAAAATCCTGAGAAGCCAGGGAGAGTTTTGAGCACTCGGGACGCTGGGTGAGCGGCTCTGGGGCTGCCGTTAATCACTGCGAGGAGCCCGTCCTGCCCTGCAGATGTGTTTGATTGGAGCGGAGCGAGCCTTATTTTCTTTTGACTGAAGGCAACCCAGCCCCGGCGGATTAGGCTCTTTGTGTGTGTGCGACTGTGCCTTCATGGGAGCTGCTCCCGCTAAACCGGCTGCTGGGGTTTCGGGGACCATCCCCTAGGCTGGGGGGGGGACTCTCCCGTAGGAGGGGGAGGGCTCCTGTGTTCGTGGCTCTGAGGCGATGCCGGGACAGTAGCTCCCTTCGCAGCGTGCTCCGGGATGGCCGTCTATGCCCTCACCGGCTTCTCACTCGTCAGCCTGCTCAGCTTTGGCTATCTATCCTGGGACTGGATGAAGCCCAGTTTGGTGGCTGACGTGGCCACGGACCCCATGGAGAAACCACTGCCTCCCACCTTCTCCAGGCCGCCCCACATCATCTTCATTCTGACCGATGACCAGGGCTACCACGATGTCGGGTATCACGGCTCGGATATCCAGACACCAACGCTGGACAGGCTGGCAGCTGAGGGTGTTAAACTGGAGAACTACTACATCCAGCCCATCTGCACCCCATCCCGGAGCCAGCTGATAACCGGCAGGTAAGACAGCGCCTGCTCACACGCCACTCGTGTCCCCACTGCTGTCCCTTCCTGAGCTCTGCGGGGCTTAACCCCAGCTCGCCACTAGACAGATGCCCCAGGATCTTGGCAGATGATGGAGATCCTTCAGAGGAAGGCATCTTGCCAGCTTTCTCTAGAAGGCTCCTCGGGGAAACGGTTGATTCTCATGTAAGATAAAGAGTGGCACATGGTAAGGCCAAAAATGTGAATGCCAACGGGTGACACATGTCACTGGGAGAGGGTGGTCTCTGGTGAAGTGCTGTGTCCCCAGGGCAGTCTCATGCTGCTGTTACACTGGCCCTTGGGGGGTTTGCTGCTGGTCTGTGGTGTTGAGGGATCATTCTCCTCTGCATCTATACATCCCTTGGATCATGCTTTTCCTGATTGTGTGTCCGTGATGCACTGGCCAGGGCAGTCTGGATGCTGGGGGACATCCATGTAGGTGTAACCAAATGCCCCCTGATCCTGGCCCCTTCTGCCTCCTGAGACAGATGGGACTTTCCCTGGAGCAGTGCTGTGAGGTCATCACTCACCACAGGCGGCAAATTTCATCAGATCCTCCCCTGCTGGGAGTAGGCCCCAGGGATGTGTCTGTGGATGTGGTCATCTACTGCCAGAGGTTGGTGGCGACCACTGTGGTCCAGGGTAAGGCCTCTCTTTGCTCCTGATGGCTCTAGAGGGATCCTAGGTACCTCCAGGGTGTGCAGAGCAGGAGAAGAGCACCCAGGCAGGGCACTGCAAGTGGCAAATTTTTCTTGTGCTGCCCAGACATGGCAGAGCTCAGACAGCTCCCCTAGGCTGGCAGCAGCCAGGACAACTGGTTTTGAGATGTCTGATGAGTGCCTTCTCCTTTTTTTGGTACATTTGGATGGATGAGGAGCTCCCTGTCTCTGGCACGGAGATTGCTCCATGGAATTGGGCTGGGTGACATGGAGAGCTGTGTGCATTTGAAGTTTCTGATACATAAAGTGCTACCATGTCCCCACTCTGTGCTGCTTCCCATCACCATTGATTCCTCCTGGGTCTTCCCTGGCAGGTACCAGATCCACACAGGGCTGCAGCACTCCATCATCCGCCCTCGGCAGCCCAACTGCCTGCCCCTCGACCAGGTCACCCTGCCCCAAAAGCTGCAGGAAGCTGGCTACTCCACGCACATGGTGGGCAAGTGGCACCTTGGCTTCTACAAGAAGGAGTGCTTGCCCACCCGTCGGGGCTTTGACACCTTCCTGGGCTCCCTGACGGGCAACGTGGACTACTACACCTATGACAACTGCGATGGGCCAGGCGTCTGTGGCTACGATCTGCACGAAGGGGAGGACGTGGCTTGGGACCAGAGTGGGAAGTACTCCACCTTCCTCTATGCCCAGCGTGTCAACAAGATCCTGGCATCCCACAGCCCCAAGGAGCCCATCTTCATCTATGTAGCCTTCCAAGCTGTCCACACACCTCTACAGTCGCCCAAAGAGTACATCTACCGCTACCGCTCCATGGGCAACGTCGCTCGCCGTAAGTACGCTGCCATGGTGACGTGCATGGATGAGGCGGTGAAGAACATCACCTGGGCCCTCAAGAAGTACGGTTATTATGACAACAGCGTGATTGTATTCTCCACTGACAACGGTGGGCAGACCTTCTCTGGGGGAAGCAACTGGCCACTACGGGGCCGCAAAGGGACATACTGGGAAGGGGGAGTCCGTGGCATTGGTTTTGTCCACAGTCCCCTGATTAAGCGCAAGCGTCGGACCAGCTGGGCGCTAGTTCACATCACGGACTGGTACCCAACTCTGGTCAGCCTGGCCCAGGGCAACCTGAGCAACGTCTCAGGCTTGGATGGCTACGATGTCTGGCCTGCCATCAGTGAGGGCAAGGAATCGCCACGAACTGAAATCCTGCACAACATCGACCCCCTGTACAACCACGCCAAGTATGGCTCCTTGGAGGACGGTTTTGGCATCTGGAACACAGCTGTGCAAGCCTCTATCCGGGTTGGGGAGTGGAAGCTCCTCACTGGAGACCCGGGCTACAGTGACTGGATCCCCCCACAGACCCTGACCAACTTCCCGGGGAGCTGGTGGAACCTGGAGCGTCTCACTGATGGGCTGAGGAAATCCGTGTGGCTCTTCAACATCACTGCTGACCCCTATGAGCGCTACGACCTCTCAGACCAGCGCCCAGATGTGGTCAGGACCCTCCTGATGAGGTTGGTGCACTACAACCGGACGGCCATCCCAGTACGGTATCCCGCAGAGAACCCCCGGGCTCACCCGGACTTCAATGGTGGTGCCTGGGGACCTTGGGCCAGTGAGGATGATGCAGAGGAGTGGGAAGGGATTGGCGAGCCCCTGAAGAGCAGGAACAAGAAGAAGAAGTGCAAGATCTGCAAGCTGCGCTCCTTCTTCCGCAAGCTGAACACCAGGCTCATGTCCAACCGCATCTGATGGGAGACTCCCAGCATCAACCCAGCCTGGCCAGGGTGGATCTCTGCATGGCAGTGCTGTGGGGTGGGAGTGAGGGAGAGGGACAGATGGGGAGGTGACCAGAACCCTCTTGCTTTCCCTTGCTCCAGGGTTCACCCCAAAACACCTTTTCTCTCTGGCTGGACCAGTGGCTGCAGGGAGGTGGTCCTGGTGGGGAGGATGGGTGATGTGTCTCAGCCGCACTGCTCAGCAGTGGTGTACAAATCTGCTGAGCTGGTCTGGCCCATCCACAGCCCCTTCTAAATAGAGAGAGCCTTTTCTCGAGGACTCTGCAGGCAACTGTAAGCTTTAAGTGGTGGCAATTGCAACAGCAGAAGGAAGCATGGGACCCTGGGGCAGGGATGCAGAGGGGCTGGCCAGCCTTGGTGTCCCTGCCTGCAGGTTGTCCCCCTTTGTTCCCCAGTACATATCTCCTCCTGACTCTCCATCTGCTGCCAGGTGGCTGCCAGCTTTGCTTTTGCTCTGGGAACTCAAGGGCCTCCCCCAAACCCACTCAGAGCTTCCCTGTTGTACTTGTTTGTGGAAGGACAGATTCCTGACCTGTCAGACCTGAGACACAGCCTTGCTGCTACAGGGACCTCACATAAGGCCACGGCTTCTCCTCTCCTCTGGCTTGAGGGATCAGGAGCAGCCCCACTGAGGAACTGTGGCCCACAGGGATGTGGTTGGATGCATTCAGAAAACAGAAGGAAAAGCACAAGGAAAAACTTCTTTACTTTGAGGATGATGGAGCCCTGGCACAGGCTTCCCAGAGGTTGTGGAGTCTCCTTCTCTGGAGAGATTCCAAACCAACCTGGACAAGGTGATCCTGGGCAACCTGCCAGAGCAGGGGCATTGGACCACATGATCTCCAGAGGTCCCTCCCAACCTATTCCATTCTGTGATTCAGTGATTCTGTGACAGATGGTTCTCTATGGCCCCACATTTGGGAGGCAGGTTTGCCCCACTCTCTGGTGGAATTCACATGGGTCAGCCACCAAGCAGACCTTTTCATCCACAGTTCTGCCTGGCTAAATGCCCCAAGTGCATGGCAGTAGGCACTCATGTTCCTCCCCATGCATCCTATGCATTCAACCAGTCAACCACCCCTGGCTGCTCCTTCACAATGCTGGGGCTGCCCTCATCCCCACATCCCTGCTGCTGAACCTGGGGCAGAAGGAAGATCGCCAGAAGATCTGCAGAGGCTGATGTGCTGCTCTGTAGCTGCAGGACTTCGAAGCTGTTGGGGGGGGGGACGACAACTCCCACACGCCAACGCGACGCCGTGTCCGTTCGCTGCAGATGGGCATCGCTCTCCCAGCAGCGCATGTGTGTGTGGGGAAACACCTCCCCATCACCCACCTGCCATGGGTAGCCAGCCCCAGCCGTGGCCGGGGGCCCAGGGCCCAGGGTAACCCGCAAAGCTCCGTGCCCCCGCACCCTCGGCGGGGTGCGAGCGCGCGTACGTGTGCTCAGAGGAGGGCTGGCGAGGATGAAAGAGGGTAAATAGCTTTAAAGGCGTTTTGGATGCACGGTGCATTTCCATTTACACAATGTGTTTTACATTTCTCCCCACAGGTTTCTCTTGGTGCAGCGTGTGTAGGCGAAGGCCCTGCTGTGAATTTTGAAAATAGTTATTTTTGTCTCTGGAAAATGAGGCCCGTTAGGACTTGTCAGCTCTTGGATGAGCAGTGTGGGCTTTCTTTTTTTTTTTTTTTTTTTTTTTTAATCCCCCCCTCTTGCAAAATAACATTCATTTAAAATCTGTCATTGAAAGATGTGACAATTGGCAGCGTGCACGCTGAATACCTTTCAGTGCGCTTTCAAGCCCTGTGTGTGAGAGAGGAACGGGGACGGGAAGAAAATGCAATGACACGTTTGTGGTGGGTTTTTTTTTTCTTACTCTTAGCTGGATTATTTGGGGGAATTGGGATTTTCTATAGAAACAAAGAAAAAAAAAAAAAAGCTGACAGCAAGGCAGGATAGAGGAGGCCTCTTCTTGTAGAGATGGGAAGGAGTTTGCAAAGCCAGAGCGTGGCAGTGCACACACTGGTCCCAGCTGCTCTGTGCATGCCCATAACCACCCCGTCACATCAGACCCCAACATGCCCACAGGCATATCCCCTGCAGGGGCATCCAGGACAGGTTTCAGAAGGGACTCAGCTCCTCCATCAGCCCCATCTCCATCCCCATCTCCATTAGCACATCGCTCTATGCGGACCAGTCCCTGCGGTATCGCCCCAGCTCAGGTGAGCCCTGGGAGGATGCTGCACATCCTCGAACTACCTCAACCGACCAGCCTGGTCCCCTGACACCCTCACCACCCGAGTGCCCGTTGGCAGCAGGGCTGTCGTGATGGCTGCTATTTGGCAAAGCCAAGTAGTCGCTGGATGTAAATCAACTCTCTGCTGAAGAAGAGGAGGCTGCTGCAGGCTGAGACGGAGCTGGAGGAGGACAGGGGGTGATGGCTGTGGGGGGCTCAGGCACTAGCCACGGCAAAGGGGGAATCAGAGCTGGAGGGAGCGGGAGAGCGGAGCTGGCCGTGGGGCGGCGACAAGGCTCAGGAAATGGCTTTCATTTCCATATTTATATAAATGCATCCAAGTTTAGTCCTTCTTTTACTTTTTTTTTTTTCCCTTCAAAAATGGAAATTTCCATGAAAACATGTTCAATTTTTCTCCCTTCGCTTTTACTAATACCCCCATGAAGAGCTTCATCTGGTCTTGCTTCATTTCCAGTTCCTGATCTGCTGGGCTGCTGCCGGGTTCGCACAGGCAGTCTGGCCGTGGCGTTGGGTCTGTGTTCTTCTTTCTAATTAAAAAAAGTTGCATTCTGAATTTTTACAAAAAGAAACAGTTGAAGGAAATTCTTAGTCCCTGAAAACAAAGCAGAAAAGTAAGCAGGAGGATGTCTGGGTGCTTTGAAGTGCACAGAGGCTCCAGCCCAAGGACAGCAGTTTTCCTTCACTGCTGTTTACAGTCCTGCTGTATCTGAATGTTGGGCTGGGAAGGTGCAGGCAGTGGCTGCTGTGGTGGCTCCTCATTCCACCACTGCTCATTAACGGTGTCTGTAGGAAAAAAGGCAGCAATGTGCCAAAATCTTGTGGTTTTGCCCAGTTCAAGCCCCCTTGGTAGTGTCTCTGCTCTCTGGCTGCCAGGGTGTTAATGCAGCTGATGAGATGCTTCATCAGTGGAACATAGGGATGGAGATGGGGAGGGGGATAGGAAGAGGATGTGGATAAGGATAGGGATTAGGACAGGATGGGGATGCAGATGGGCTGGAGTTGGGATAAGGTGGAGATGAGGGCAGGGATAGGATGGGGATGGGGATGGGGATGGAGATGGGGATGGAGATGGGGATGGGGATGGGGTTGGGGTGAGTCAGGCAGGATTGGGGGTGTCTCAGAGTCTCTCCAGTTCCACAGACATATTCCATCTGAGAGAGGGAAGGGCAGAAACCCTGTGGCAGGAAAGGGGATGGACATCTCAGGAAAATACCATGATGGCAGGATACTCTGAGCACTTGATGATGGGGAAAGGGTGCTCTGGACAAGGGGCTGTATCACAGGCCAGGCAGTCATGTCCTTTCTGCTTCCAGGGGTCCAAGTATGTGTTGTTTTGCAGAGTTTGCTCCCCACCCAGATCCAACATGAAATGGTCCCAGGGAGCTGCATGACACCTGCTGATGATCCCCAGATCTCCAAGGTCATGTCTGCAGGAGAGTCCCAGCCCATGCATCCTGGTATTGGGAAGAGTGTGGCCCTGGGGACACTCTGTCCCAGCCAAAAGCAGTTTCCTGTGGCTGCAGGAGCAAGCGCCGGGGCCCGCAGGGACAGGGCACGTTTGCAAACACAACTCAAAATGTAAATCAGCATTCCTTAACATGGTATTTATAATCTTCATCTAAAAATAATCCCAAATTCAGCTTTCCAAAGGACAGCAACTGAGCATCCCCCAGACCCCGGCTTGCGTGTGAAACTGTCCCGGTAATTTTGGGATCTCTGCAATATATAATTTGCAGCCCCACTGGTTCTGCTTGCGAGGCACTGCTTCAAGCTCCCCGAGGCCCATGCAAGCCCCGTTCCTTGGCAGGAGGAGGGAGACCTGCCGCAGCCTCCCGGGCACACGCTGGTCCTCCCCGAGGCCCGTGGGCTAGCTGTCTGTCCAATGCCTTTGGGGTTTGACATCACACCTCGAGTGCCCATCCCGGAGCAGTCCCATGATGGGATGCAGAGACTCATTATCTGTAGGGAGAGCTAGAAGAGGTGTGGGGAGAGCAGGAAGCATTTGTGGAGGGGCAGCCAGGTGATGGAGAGGAAGTGCTGGCAAGGAAGATCTCCATCACGCGGCCAGACCCGAGCACGGCAGCAGAAGAGCAGCTTGGCTCTCCAAAGCTCTGCAGGAGCAAGTCTTGGGCTGGCTGGGAACAGAGACATCATCCAAGGAGAAACACCTGAAGAGGATTCTGAGGCCTCTGGGAGAGGGCTGGGATTTTTCCTCTCCCCTGGGAGACCCCCCAGCCTGGAGGGGATGGTCACACCCGGAGCTCCTGCTCCCTTTGGGTTGTTCCCAGGCACTGGAGAGCAGAGCCACGCAGCAGTTCTCGCTTGGGAAAACATCACCAGCAAAGCAGAGCGTGTTCAGCACCCAGAAGGCTGACACCCCCTCAGCCTCTGAGAGGGAAAATTGCTGAGGAAAAAGGAAAAAAAAATGAATAGAGAGGAGGGCAGGACGGGAGAAACCCTTCCTGGAGAGCTGCGTCTCTGCCAGGCAGGAGGAAATTGAGGAGGGAGGCAGGGACCCCGCAGGGAGCTTTGCCATCACCACCTGCCCCAGGAGAGGGGTTCAGGGTGCAGGGTCAGGGGTGCAGCAGGGACCCTGGGGGGAAGGAAGGGATGGATCCCTCCTCCCAGCTATGGGAGCACGCCAAGTCACGCATGTGGGGCCGAGCACATGTACCAGCACGGGGGTGGGTGTGGGAAGAGGGGCAGGTCACATTGCAGCACCCATGGGGACACATATGTTACCATAGGTGGGAGCAAAGTGGGGGCAGGCAGCTGCCCACGGACATCCGGAGGTCTCTGGCTTGGACAGCTCTTCCTTTCTTCCTTTGACTCTGAGGGGCTGCTGGAGGCTGGTGGCAAAAACCTGGAGCACTCCACTGAGCATCCAGATGCACTGGCCCCTGTGACAGGCCCACACCTGGCATGGCCCCAGAAGTGGTGAGTGAAGCTCCCTTTTTGTGTGGGAGCAATATGGGGAGGAGATATGCATGGGCAGGGAGGCATTTTGGGGACTACCAGATCCCCAAGGCCCAGATCCCACATGTGCATCTCCCTCAGCCCAAGTGAGGGTGCCTGGGGTGCTCTGCCCATGTGGTGGAATGGCCAGGGTGGCTCCAGAGGCCACCAGGCCTTGGGGACCATGGCTTTGGTCTTGTACCCATGGCTGGGAACTGAGTCCAAGGGCCACAGGGACCCCTCTGTCTGGGCCATGTAGGAGCAGAAGGCTGGATGCGGGGCTGCAAGGTGAGGATGAAGATGGGTAATGGTGCAATTAATGGAAAAGCCATTAGACCTTTCTCCTCCTCCCCCTCTTCTTCCTCACTCCACCACTTGCTGTCCTCCTCCACTTCCACCTCCTTTCTTCTCTCCCTCTCTCCGCTCCTCCTTCTTTCTCTCCTCTGAAAGATTTCTCCCTATTTTTGTCTGGTTAAAGTCTTTTCCTTTTAACCCTTCCATGGCAGCCTGAAGAGAACTCAATCCATCTCAGCTGCCAAAGGCGACGTCCTCCCAGCTGGTGGTGGGAGCTCCTTCTCCCAGGTCAGTGGGGGCAGCTCCTTCTCCCAGGTCAGTGGGGGCTTCTTCTGCTGCAAAATCATCCAGAAACAGGACAAAAACTTGGAAGAAAGCTCTGCTGGGGGGATCAGAATGTGGGAAGGTGGAAGGGGTGGTGTAGATGAAGGGGCAGGTGCTGGGTAGCCCAGGGGTGCTGTCAGCAGCAAGGTGAACTCAGGGGGAAACCTCTCCCCTGCAGCCTTGGACCTTGTTACTCTACTTGTATAGCCATTTTTGTGCTTTTTTTTTTAATGTTAAACACAGCAGAGAGGTGACTCAGCAGCAAAAAGCCAGAGGAGGAGAAGGGCAGACTGTCCTCCTACCCCAATTTTGAAATCCCCCCACTTTCCACCCTGACTTCAGCACAGCAAGCAAATGGCAGCCTGGGACACAGCCTTTCTGCTGCCCCTCCAGCTGGGCTTTAGGCCAAGCCACTCATCCCATGATGGGGGGGACCCACGGGACCTGCTCCCCTGGTGGCCCTGTGGCCCATGGGGAGAGCCAGCAGGCAAAGGGGGAGGGGCAGGGAGCAGCCAACCCTCCCCTGCAGAGAGATCGGGGCCAGCCCCCCTGGGGAGCCTGGCTGACGGCAGGCCAGTTTGGGGACCTGGAGACCTGCCATGGTTGCTCTAGCTTCTCCTGACACACTTCTGCTCCATCTGCTCCCAATCCGCCCCGGTGTGTCCCTCATACCACAGTCACCCAGGCTGTGGAGGGATGCTGCTGTGGGCACCAGCCAGGACTGTATTTTTTTTTTCTTTGGGGGGGAAGCAGTTGCTGGGGCGACAGCATCCTCCTGAAACATGGAAACCACAGTTTCCATGGAAACCTTTTTTGCCCCAATTATTCTACCACTCCTATGTCCTGTAATTTGCCTTTAATATTTGCATTTTAGACTTCTCCCCACCCCCCCACCCCAAAGCAGCTGGGTGACCCTCAGACAGCCCCTGGGGCCGGGTCCCCAGCAGGGCCTTGGTCCTCACAGGCTTCCGATGGGTTTGGGAAGCAGTTGCCCTGGCAACAGAAACAGGGCGTTTCTGGCAGCGGTGGTCGCCATGGGGACGGGGATGCTGACGAAGGCTTGTGAAGCTGAGAAGACAAATTGCCCTCATCATTATCTCCAGGCTTGTCAATCAAACATATTCCCTTATTTACCTCGGTGAGGAGAGAGCCCCGGGAGCACACGGAGAGGGAGGGAGCAAGAGGAGAGCAGCTTGTCCCAAACTCTGCGCTAGGGAGGGAGCATTTCCAGCCCCTCGGGATGGCCACCATCACCTGCAATCGCTTCACCGAGGAGTACCAGCTCTTTGAGGAACTGGGCAAGTAAGTTGGAGATGGGTCTGGAATGCTCGGAGTGGGGCTGTGCCCCAGCTGGGGAAGAGCCTCAGCTGAGCTGGGAACTGCCGGAGATGGAGGAAAGGAAACAGGCACGGAGCTAACGCACCCGGCAGCGGCTGGGGGGACTCGGGTTAGGATGGGGGCTGCCGGCCCCAGCCCTGCCCACTCCATCCCCTCCCGAGTTTGGGTCGTGGCTGATGGGGGCTCGGCTGGGGGCTCAGGCCACCCTGGGGGGCTGGAGCTGGCCAGGGAGGGAGTAGCTGCCTCTGTTACGGAAAAGCCACTCCTGAAAGAGGATCCTGCTGGCTTCCCCAGGAACTTCTCCAGCTGGGAGGAGGGATGGGACAGCCGAGCAGGAAAGCCAAGTCAGCGAGCACCCCTCACATTTCTTTAGAGAATTTCTGTGTGGATTCACCAGGGTTTGGCTTGTCCTGCAAGAACCCCAGCCCACCGGGGAGCTCCTGGAGAATCCCAGTGGCTCCTGGACAGACCCAGGGTGTCTCCCACCCCTGTGCCTGTGTCCCCTGGGTGAGCCACAGCCCTGCCTGACCGGGGTCTCCTGCCAGGGAAGGCACAGCTCGGCAGGTCTGGGTGTCATTGTGTGTGCCTGGATCACTGTGCATGTGTGTGTGCATGTGTATGCAAACAGGAATGCCTGTGCATGGTGAGGGGATTCTGGGGGTCACTGAGCACCCCAGGGTGGAGCAGATTTCAGGTTCTCTGTGCAGGGCACAGGGATGTTCTGTGTCTTGTCGAGCATGTGGCTGTAAAACGGGTGCAGAAGTGAGCGGGCATGTGCCTGTGTTTTGGTTTCTGCGTCTGGTTTTCGGAGCTGGTGTGTAAGTGTGGGGCATGCAGCCGTGTTCCCCTTGGAACAGCTCATGGTGGTGAGCTCAGGGTGCCTGTGCTGGGTGGCTGGTGCCCATCCTTCAGCTGGGTAGGATTCCATCTAGGATTCCATCCCTAGGTACAAGCACCTGCTCCAGCCCCGCAGCCCCTCATCACGGGGCAGCCTGCACCTAAATCTGTGCCCGCACGTGTGTGGGAGTGTGAAACGGGGGCGAGGGAGAACGGAGAGGACAAAGATGGAGGAATTGAGAGGCTGAAATAAGGGAATACTTTGCCAGGCTAAATGCTGTTAATGTTCCCCAGGCAAATGGGGGTCTGGGTTGCTGCTACAAAGTGGAGGCGAGTGGAACTCCCAGTCCCAGGACATGTATGTCCATCCCCTTGGCACTGGGGTGGCTATGAGGGGATGGTGGGGAGTAGTGGGTCAGGGAGCAGGTCCCTGCAGTGAGGGCAGTCTCAGCTGGCACTGCGGACAGGGGATGGCACCCGTCGGGGAGCTGGTGGCAAGGTAGGGTTAGGGACCTGCTTTTTTTCCAGAGGTTTCTAGGCTCTTCTGGGCTCTGAGGCTCTGTGGTGGTGGCAGGGGGTGGGCAGGGAGTGGGCAGGAGAGGCAGCGGCTTCTGTGTTCCTGCAGGGAGGCTGCTGGGCCCTGGCTGGGCAGATGTGGCTGGAGGGATGGGAAGGGGAGCTGGTGGGCCAGGCATGATGGGAGAGGACCAGGAGGGCTCCCGATGCTATTTGGAATGTGACGCTTTGCTGGGTGGGTGCTGACACGGAGGGCTGAGCACCCAGACTCAGGGTCTGCCCACACCACCCAGCACTGTGGTATAAAAAACACCTCAACAGATGCGTTGTAACACATAAAGGAGCAAAGCTGGCACAGTGGCTTGCCAGCCCCCTGCGAGCATCGCACCCTGGCCTGTGCAACATCCCAGGGTGATGCAGGGGCAGCTCTGAACATCCCACAGCTTTCCCCTCCACTCTGGGATGCAGGTACCACTGCAGCCCTGAAATGTGTTCCCCACTTACGGGCTTCACCAGGCTGGTCAAGGCACTGTGGAGCTGGTTGGGGATTTTCCACCGGGATGGTTTCCAGCACATCCTGGCACATTCAAAACGCAGTGGTTTCCCATGGGGAAATTTCCTCTTCACGGGCTTGGAGAGGGAAATGAGGACGAAGCACCACACCTTTGCTCTGCTGCGGCAGCCGCTCGCAGTGGGAAGTGGCTGAGGTTCCTTCTCCAGTGAGATGCTGCCGGTGCCAGTTGGGCTGAGGGCAAGGCACAGTGGGCAGCAAGGCTCTCGCTGCCCCCAGACTCCAAAAGGGAGCTGCATCCTGCAGGGGCTCTGAGCAGAAAAGGTCTATCTTGAGTTTGCTGTCCCCAAGGGACTGGGACAACCTGCTGGGCGAGGAACAGTGTGTCCCTAAGCCCAGCTGGCAGGCTGCTGCACCCTCTGTACTCCTTTGCCATTTCCTGGGCTGTCACCCATCCTGACACCCAGGCAAACCAGGGGTTTAAGATGCCACACACTGAATGGTAGCACCATGATGAGGCTTCCTGAGGGCGCAGAGATGGGGAGGATGATCTGCAGAGCCTGCCCTGTGGGGTATGAGCCTTTGGCACGTCCCTACACCTCCCACACACAGGGACGACATCTGTCCTGAGCCAGGGACACTGAGCCGGGGAAAACCTGCTCTTGCAACAGCACCAGCAAAGCTGAGCAAGTAAAGGGCCGCTCTGATCCCTCCTGCTGCCCCACACTTGCAGGAGGGGACAGGGCGAGGGTGGGGGCAGTGTGGTGGGGGAATGGGGAGAGGATCCTGCCCACGGACCCCTGAGTAGGACAAACATGAAGTGCAGCTCCATCCACGGCTCTGAATCCACCCCCACGGCAGGTTTAGGGAGAGGCTGGAAACAATTACGGTGCTGAGCGGTGCGATCAGCCTCTCTGCTCCTGGAGCTGCAGGAGAGGGGTTTTATTAAAAAGGAAAGAAAAAAAAAACAACCAACCAGAATATGGAGGAACAAAAAATCCCCAGCCCACACTCTTCTCTCTAGAAAGGAGATAAAATGCCTTGGAGGAGGAGGAGGTGTTGAAGAGAGGGAGGGCGACAGCAGCGCAGCCGGGCGCTGGCAGGGAAGGTGTGAAAAAGGGAGAAGCAGAGCATCCCAGTGGCACAGCCACTGCCTGGCTGGTGGGGGGAGGCCATGCGGACAAGTCATGGGGGTCATGCCTGGCCCGGGGGGACCAAGGGACAGGGGTTGCAGGGCTGGGACTCAGCGGTGTCAGGGCTTGGGGCTGGAGGGACAAGGCTGGCTGCTGGATTGCAGGTCCAGCATCACCCTGAAATGGCAGTTGCTTTGGAAGGACATGGACATGGCCCCTACCCATGGCTCTGTGTGTGATGTACCTGTCCAGTGCTAAAACTGGGACATGCTCTCTGCTCTGGGATGAATGCCAGGCATAGCAGGGTGTCTCTGGCTGCTGCCAGGGTTGGGGTCAGCCCCAGGAGGGAAGGGACTTGCACCACTGCCCACGAGCTGGGAACAAGGCACATCTCCTTCTGAAGGGTTCCTTGCAGCAAGATACGGCTGAGCTTCCTGCCTGACACCCACCGCACTGCCCTGTGAGCCCCCAGTGTAGGGCAGGATGCTTGCATTTGTGGGAAAGGAGGTGCTGGATTCAGATGGAGCCAAGGGGGGACTTTTCCCTCAGGATGGGAAGATCCCACATGAGGCTGAGAAGCACAGGAACAGCCTGGCACAGGGAGCAAAGCCCAGCTGCTGGAAACACTTGGCCAGCACGTACACCCTGAAGGACCTACCTGACTGGGACTGGGAAGGTGCTATGGCAAGTGTTCTGTACCCCTGAGAGTCCTGCATCCACACACAGGACCACGTCTCCCCCTAACCTTCCAGGCTTACAGGGTCTCACTTGTGCTTCACGGAGCACAAACAGACATTTGGTTTCTGTTAAAAATGCTCAGAGGAGCCAAAAACCACAAATGCAGCCTGGGGTGTGAAACCCTGCGCTCTGCTGGTTCAGTACATCTCATCCACGGCCTCTGCATCCCGCTTCCCATGGCTCCCCCATCCCCGATGATCAATTTATCTCAAATAAATGGATGAGTGGCTGTGGTCACTGGGGCCAGGAGTGGCTGGGGGTCCCCAGGCTCCAGGCATTCTGGACACCCACATCCATCCAAGCCCACATCAGGTCCCACAGTGAAACCCTGAGGCTGGGGTAGAGCCCCGAGCTGTGATAGTGTACACGGGGGCTTCCCTGCTTGCCACGCTCACCACTGCAGACTTTCCTGGTGCTGCAAAACAGCACATGTATCTTGACGAGAAAAATAGGAAAGATGGGTCACAGGGAGTCACAGGAACCCACAAACATCAGGCAGGGTTCCCAGTAGGATGGGAAAAGTGGCACCATGGGGCTGGTGATGAGTTCAATGTCCCCACCCCCCGCCCCGCCGGGCGCCTCTCCCCGGGCCGGGGCTTACCTGGGGCCGCGTCAATACGGTCCTCACATTCACACACACTCCCTCATTTCCTACTTTTTCATATGCTAAAGCCCGCAATGATTAAGTCGTTAACACCTCTGGGAAAAAAAAAAAAAACAAAAAAAAAAAAAAAAAGGAGGAAAAAACCAAAAAAGGAGCCGGCGAAAAGCTTCTTTATTTATAGTTTCCCTTTGTTATTGTACGTCTTTTTTATTTCTCCCTGCAACTAACCTAATAGATTAATCAATAGCCATTCTCTGATCTTCCGTTCCCAGCTGGTGCTGCTGTTGGAAAAAAAAAAAAAAGAAGAAGAATAAAAAAAAATAAATTAGAAAACCACGAAAAAAGTGATTTTCAAAGCCCAAACTTGGTGGGTTTAAGCGCTATCACGGCGACGAATCCGCTGAGCCCGCGCTCTGTTGCCCACACACAAATGTGTTCTTCAACGTACAATATACTCATCAGCTAGCCTTCATGGTGGAAACCTTCAGTGGGGTTGA
>WTSP01008609.1:0-10722 GCA_025331215.1 Actenoides lindsayi
TTCTTGTAGCCCCCTTCAGATACTGCAAGGCCACAATAAGGTCTCCCTGGAGCCTCCTCTTCTCCAGGCTGAACAACCCCAACAAAGTCAAATACAGAAATTTGAAGAATGATCTTTATCTTAGTTTAGCTCCTTAGGTTACTGTTTGTAGTGCTGTATAACCACCAAAAAGAAAGAAAAAGTAGATAAAAACAGTACTTGGAAGTATCAAGGCTTGTTGGATTTTTCTGTATCACGCTTTGAATTGTAAAATACTAAACATTTAGCAGGTCATCATCAGTAGTGGCTCCAACTAATTCTTCAACTAGGTAGTTCAGGAACAAGTTAGAGCAGAAACTTTTGAGTAAGTCAGGTGTGCGCGCTCCTCGGCACTCTCCGGGACTCCTCCTTTATTCTCTCTCCTTTTTTACCCTTCCGACGGTCCTCTTTCATCTGCTTTAAAAACTGATTTTTCTCCAGCAGTGTAGCAACCACTTGGCTTATTCCTCTGGGTCGTGCCTGGCCTGCAGAGCATCTCTCTGTATGGTTTCTGCATTCGAACGTCTGGGGCCACGGGCTTTGTATTATGCAGCATTCTTGTTCCTTGACGGATACAAAAGGACCCCGTGTTTTCTTAAAGCAGCCTAGGATTTGTTTATGCGCCGTGTGTATCGTAGGAGTTTTCTATTACCCAGGACAGCTTCTTCTTTTAGGTTTTTATTTAGCTCAAGGAGATGTCTGAACTGCTCGTGATCCTGTCAAGCCTTTGTCTTCTCACCTCGGTACACGGTGCGTTCGCTTTTAAAAGCCTCTGATGTTTCATTCAGACTTTTACCAAACAAAAGAATACACCAAACGAAACCAGATACTTCCTTTGAAAGAAGCTGAGAAATGTTAATAAGCTTTGAGACTAAGGAGAATATTTTAATGACGAGTATTTAATTAAACCCAACAACACTAACAGATGAGCTGTGTTTTTTCTCACGTGGCAATATGTAAGCCATATTTCTGTTAAATTACTGTCCTGGTGAAGGAGATCCACGGAGCGATGACAAATCCAAGGGAAAAGAAACCCTTTGGAAACTCCTGAGGAAATGTTTACAGCTTTCAGCTTGATAAGCTTTTCTGATTGGAAACAATAAAGGCGATAATTATATTCTGCTTAAATTGCTTTAATAGTGCACTAATCATGAGAAATAAACCTACTGATCTTTTGATGCAAAGGGTTTGTTTGAAAGTGCCGACAGTCTAAAGCAGCGAGAATGTCTAATGTAGGAAATCTGGCAACTGATGTCTTACCCATATGAGGTAAAGAGCACTGTTTATATTATCTAAGGCCATATAACCTGGTTCTACCTCTCCTTTCAAAAGCTTTTCCTCCAGTGAAGCGGTTCTGTAGCGTTGCCCTGGTGCCTGTTACAGGAGGTAGCTGGACCTTCTGGAAAGGAACCCAGAGGCAGATTGTGAGATCTCCAGAAAGAGAGCTCTAGTGTCTTTTTGGTGGTGGTGGGAATGTTTTCCTGTGGGAATGAGAAGACTCTGTGTGTGTGTGTGTGTGTGTATATAGATACATATTTATTATTACCCCCCAGTAAATTATAGAATCATAGAGCAGCCGAGGCTGGAAGGGACCCTGAGAGATCATCTGGTGCAACATTTCATGGGAAGAGGGGCATAGGTAAGGTGATCTAGCACCCTGGACAGTGGCATCTTGAAAAGCTCCAGTGGTCTGGGCTCCACCATGTCCCTGGGGAGGTTGTTCCAGCCACCCTTTAAGTACTGGAATGCTGTGATGACATCCCCCCTCAACCTTCTCCAGGAAGACGACAACCTTACTTCTTTAGTCTTTCTTCACGGGGCAGTTCCTTCAGCCCCTTTCAGCAAGGCTGCTCCCCAGCCACCCAGAGATCCTAGCCTGTACTGGGCTCTTTGGTTGTGTCATCCCAGGTGAAGGTCTTGGCACTTGTCACAGCTTTGGACACTGCTCCCCCGGCTTGCCTGCGCCTTCCCCCACTCCCACCCGGCCATGGGCGCAGCCAGCACCGCCCAGCTCTCACCCACTACTCTCTGCTGGAGACATTGGTCACCTTGGTCCCTGTCCACACACATGGCCCAAGATGTGTGATGGGCCTGGGACCCCCCTCGGGCAGCCGGGGGGGACCTGGGGAGCCTCGCAGTGCTCGCAGCTGCCGTGCGGTGCCGCTTGTGCTGCCGATGTTGAGGTGGTTCCGGGGCTGTTCCACATCGAGGGAGGGGTGATTGCAGTAAAAACTGAAAGCATTTGCAGAAAAGACATTCCAGCCTTGTGGTAGTTCTCCTATCAGTGTCGAGGGACTGAAGTGCTTGGCTACTCCGAGTGCCTACGTTGATACCGTTAACCGTCACAGGGCTTCAGTGCTTCTCTTCCCATACCAGTGGTGAAGAAACCCCTCCAAGACTCAGCTTGGAGCATGAGAAGGAAGAATTCTTTACCACAGCGCTGGGTGCACAGGCAGTCGCTCCACCTAACGGGCACCCCTGGTCGTTTGGTCACGGGGGTTCAATACAATGCCAAAGACACATATTCATTATCTTTCTATATTAACCCATTCCTGTTTTTCCTGGATCTCATTAATATCTGCTAAATGGCCCTGATTCGTGCGTACTTCACTTGGTTGGTGGTCACCCGAGGTCCTCTGGTGGTTGTTGGTTGGCTTCCTCCCCATGTTCACAAGTTGACCTTTATTCCTGCACGTGATCAGTTCATCCCTTGTCTGTTCTTTCTCCACACAGTAAGAGTTTATCGAATTAAACTCTTCCAACATAAGCAAAGTACTCGTTTTTAGAAGGTGGACTGTCAACTTTGTATCAATCCAAGTGTTTATTGTCAGCAAGGTGGACTGTAGGCTTCCTTCAGCCAGGTGTACACTTTGATACCCTTGGAGTTCTGTACAATACCCCCTCAGAGGGGTAACTCTTGAGTTCTGCAGCATGCATAACACCAATAAGCGATTGCACACAAGGAAAGAATCAGAACATCTCCTACAATTGTGCTTTTTGAATGTTTTGTTTTAATCAACAGTTCTGCTTTTCAGGTTTCATAGTAATATAACCTGTTAATATCACTGAATGTATGTTTTTAATTTCCACTAGCATTAATTGGAGTTAAACATTTGCATTGAGTACCTCTCCCCTGAGCTCTCTAACGTTCCTTGCGAAATGTAATGAGATAGTAAATGACTGTGAATGTACAATTAGAGTACAGAGGGTTTCAACTGTGAATTACAGTCTCAATAATACTAATTTTTTTCCTCACTGGACATTTTCTAATATCCTTGTTAAAAAGTTCTGGTAATGTATGTTAAAATTATCCAGTCAAGTAGTAAAAGTTAATCCCTGTATTTTAAACACTAGCTTATGGTCATGATTTATTTAACAAATACAGTTAAGCCTCCTTTTGCTTGTTTGGAGTGCAGGTCCTCAGCTTTTATGGAGAAGCTTATCACCCTGTTTTAAGGCTGAACATCAGGTGCCTGTGGTTTACAGAGGAATTTGGAAGGTAGACAGGAACTCACGGGCTGAAAAGATTATGAAGTGCTGATGTGAAATAATCTTTCTGTGTTGAACAGTTCCTCAGAACTTGGGTCTGCACTGGTGACCTCACTTCCATAAACTTCTTGCCTCCATAAATTAAAAGAAACCAACCCCCTAATTTTAAACTTGTCAGTGAAGTGCTTCTCAAATGGAACCTTTGTCTCTTGTAGTGAGGTACAAACCGAAAGTACATCTTACTAACTGACCTGCTTTTGTTCACTGTCTTGCCTCAGCATTATCACAAGTTACTTAATGATATTTGTTAATGCTTAAGTCTCCATTTTGTGAACCTCAAAATAAAATCTGGATCTAGAGATCCTAGTGTCATCTTCCCTTTCCACAATATCTCCCAACCTACTGAGTTTCCCCCCCCCCAAATGGATAGGAAGAAACCAAGGTGGCATCTTGCTGGTGAGCAGTTGTTTCCTCTTGAATTTAGAATGACCTTTTATTTACTCCATATCATCCTCTGTGTTTATATGAAGATTTGTTCCCATTATTTTTCATTTCCTTCTTCCTCTTGTGTTCATCCCTTATCTGGTTGCTTTTTAATCTGAGTCTGAAAAATCCAAGGCCATGTGGACTCTGTACCTGACTTTTCAAGTATGTAAACCCTTTACATGTTTCATATGAAAGATGTGCTTAAGCAGTGTTCTGAATTGATGACTGAGTTAATTTTGCCAGTGTCACATTGAGTGTTTGGAGCACTGTTACTGTCTTAAGGAATGCTTCCAGTCTTTTAACAAATGGTTTTGCCTGAGATTTATAGTTTGTGTCCCACAGTGCACTTGGGTAGGACTTGGGCTGTGAAGATGATAGAGAGGTGTTCATTTGGAATATCAAGGTGATGTATCAGCCTGACAGCTGAGCCGATGCTGCTTCTTCAGAACACTTCTAACACTTCTTTACGTGGTAATTCCTGCATTAATTCTGTTACCATTTCGTGTAGACTTCCAGTGGGTCCAAGGAGATGTGTGTGAAGTTCAGTTGATGGTGTACAACCCGATGCCTTTTGAGCTCCGAGTAGAAAACATGGTATGTATCTTTCTAAATCTCCCCTTTCTATCATTTTTTTTCCTGAAAACACTCTCTTCTGGACTTTCAAAAATGGTTTTCTAGAAATAGTTTACAAAAATGTGTTTAACCTCAGTGTCTATAACCTCAGTTTTACAGTGCAGTACCATCAATTTTCTCATATTTATTGGTGCTGAGGTATCGAAATGAGAAGGTCTGCCACTCAGTCTTTAAATGCTTTACTGTTACTGACCTGTGAGTCAACTGGAACTCGTGCTACATAATTTACATATACTGGTTTCCAAGTAATAATTACATCCCCAAACCTAATAATTAGTGTATGCTTGCTACTGTAATGTAAAAATCTGCATTCATCCCAGCTTTTCAGGGCCCATTTTGACCACATTTTAGAAAATGTGAGGAATTGAAATAATTAGTTCTGAGCAGCTTTGTTTTTTTTTAATAGAAGCATGGATCTGCTCTTCCTAATGATACCTATTATTTGAAAACACCATGAGATAAAATGATCAGCAGCAAGCAAAAAAAAAGCTAAATACCAGAGATGCATGTAAGGTTAGAAGGGTCTAAGTCTTCTACTACTTCAGTCAACTGCTTGCAGTGTATCCTAAAAGAAAGAAATTCCCCCCCACCTCCTCTTTATGCCACCTGACAGGCACATTAATTTTTTAATTGTTATCCATTTAAAGGATAAAAGTCCTTTAACTACCAAACCAACTTAATCTTCACTCATTCCTGATCCACTGTTGCCCTTTATGTTAAATATTTTCACCTTTAATATTGCTTTAAGAAATGAATCCCATCTCTTAGAGCCCGTTGTTCTATAAAGCTCAGTGAATCAGCATATATTTATTTGCTGGGGATTTTTTTGTTCTGGTTTGGGTGGGTTTTTTTATTGATAGGTCTGCTTCAGTGGCTAGTCAAACAATTTGACCTAAATAACTGATACCACCTCAAATATGGTAAAGTGTGTTTCTAGGGGAAATGAATGTGCCCAAAGATTGTGGCTGTAGCATAAGAAGATTGATTCTGGAGATCCAACACACTGCTTTCTTCAGCAGCATTTTCTCTGATTTTTCCCTCGCAGAAGTATTCCAAATCGGTAGGAATGAGCAGAAAAAAAAGTAATTGTAAAGCTGTGCATCAGAAAGGACTCTAGAGAAGAATTACTTTAAAACCACTCTGATTTATAGTCTAATTTGGATTGTGTAAGTAATGATGTAATTATATATTTAAAAACCTGGGTGTGGATAGTTTCTTAATTTCTCAATGAGGACATTTCTTGTGAGTGCTTAGATGCACTTAACTGCTCAGCTATTTGCATAGATGTGCTTTCCATCCACTCCCTGAGCAAATTAATTGCAGTAGCATGAATACTTCCTTTCACTGTTAGCATGAGAAACTTCTGTCTTGGAATGAGTGCTGACTTTCAGTTCCATTGGTAAGCGTGCGAGGGAAGCAGGCGTGCAAACCAGCTACAAGTAATGAAGTGGTGAATGTAATTCTGTAGTCAGTGCTCCATGAACAGAGTGCTTTGAGAAACTCTGCTGCCTGCTAATGCCATCTCATTGCTAGAAATCAGTTGTTTTGCTCCATTCGTCTGTGCTGTTGAGACCGTAGCCAGCACGTTGAGGAAGGTAATTGTTCCCCTAAATTTGGGATTTGAGAGACAGAGTCTTGAAGACCAAGGCCAGTTTTGATCTGCCTGTACCACAGAAATACTGACATACTGATGTCAGTCGAGCAGTACTGCATCAAGTACTGCTAGATCAAGATGATTGGCAGGCTGGAGCATATGCCAGATGAGGACAGGTTCAAAGAGCTACGTCTCTTCCATTAGTAGAAGAGAAGAATACTGGTGGAATATCTTTTGCTTTCCTTGATCCCCAAATGCAGTGAAAACAGAGCCAGGCTCTCCCCAGTGGTGCCCGGCGTAAGGGTGAGAGGCACCACGTCATAGCAGTGGAAAACCTTCTATTAAAAAATCCCCTTTTTCCAGTCCTGAGGGTGATCTTTGGTCATCCCCAAAGAACGTGGGATCTCCATCTTTAGAAATCTTCAAAACTGGAGTGTGTTGGAGAGTGAAAAACCTAACCTACTGTCACAGTTAGCTCTGATGTGAGCAGAGAGCTGGCCAAGAGGACCTCTAGCATTTTACTCTCAGCCTAAGTGGTTCTGATTTTTCCAGTCTCATCTGTGGGCTTTCTAGAACGTGGGACTAGTTATTGCTTTATCACAAGAATAAACTCCTTCTGTTTTTATTTTAATAATTCAAAGTGTTTAATATTTTAAAATGTTTTGGTTGATTATTAACAAGTCCTCATGCCTGCAGTCCCCATGCCCCCTTGTTGTCTCTTTCTCATCATCAATCACATTTTTTTCATATTATTTAGTCTCACAGAATCATTTTCATAGCCAGTGTATCCTTTTCTGGCATTTACTGGGAGTTTCAGCTTGTTTCTCCCACAACTTTTTTCTCTCTGACTCAGTGCCTTGGCTTTGCAGCAGGACTGCTCGTTCAAGCTTGTTTCCAATGACTGGAAGTTCTTTGAGTTCTCCTTTGCTTGATTTCCTTTGTTCTTTTTACCCTTTCCATGGTTCAACAACATGCAACTCTCCTGAAATCTATAGTCTTACTCCTTTTCTTTTCAATTTTCCTTATCCCTCATCTTTCACTTTATGATCTGCTCTTCTCTTAGCTCACTTGTTTCGTGTTCACTGAATGCTGGAAGCATCCATCCAAACTTTCATCATGATACTTGCCCTAACGTGTGCCTTCCTGTTTGTCAAGGCTGAGAGTTGTGACTGGATTGAGCACAAGTTAAGGAGGATGATTCCTCATCAAAAGGCTTCCCTAGGGTTTTCCATGATTTGATGCACTCATGTAGTTTAATTCAGGTATGCTGAAGTAACAGGAACTGAATTCTTAGGCTGGATATGAGACTGTGGAGACAAGGCTTTGATCAGTGTTGCTCAGATAAGCTCTGTACTGTCTAAAGAGTTGATTATTGTTGATTTTATTTGATTGTCCTCAAAGCTCTTTGCCCATCTTTGTTGTTCTTGCTGTTTATTCCCTGTCATGCATATTGATGATTAGGGATGCTATTTACATACCTGGTCTTTGTGCCTGTCCCATTTCTGTGTTAATTCCTGTCTTTTTCTAGTTCGTGGTTTTATTTTGTCCACACAGAAGGCTGATTCATGAACAGGTGTAGTAGTGCTTGTAAAATGACAAAGGACAACGTTTCATCATTGAACAGTGAAGAGATTAGGTCCAACAACTGTGGGTTTTAGTCAATAAAGCAAAGCAGGAGAGAGCATAGGAGTGATCAGAGGAAATGCTTTAATAAAACTTCACAGGTATCTTAAATCAACAGGGTGAGAGAGACAAAAATGAGCCCAAGTAGCTTTGACTACGATGGATTAGACCTTTTTGCTGTGCTGGTGGTAGAGCCCAAGTTAACAAAAGATGTGATGTTCAGCTGTAAATTAAGTGCATATAACACTTGATTTTTTCCTCCCAGGAGTAGTGATTTCTGTATAGACTTGTGCAGGTGTGTGAATGATGGCCTCTGGCTCTTCTGCAGTTACTAAGCCTTCTTTTTTTGCTGTGCAGCAAAAAATGACCTTCAGATTTCAGGCCTTCCAAAAAGTCTACAAAATTCTGCCAGATTTCCGAGGGTTTCATTTTGTATCTTGGGAAAAATATTTACAGCAGTAAATAATGGTAGAGCCTCAAAGTGAGATCTACTATGAAAATAGTTATTTGTATTTATTTGAAGACAATTCAAGTGTGGTATTTTGATTAACGATGCTGTAACATTGGCTGTTACGTGTTTGGGGTTTGGTTTTTTTTGATCAACTTCAAAACTGTGCTGTTACCCAAGAGCTCCATGCTGCTGTTTCAAAATAGCAACTCAAATTGTGACAAATCTGTATGGATAATCAGTCCCATAACTTAGCTTATGATCATTTAAATTGTTTCCACGAGCTGCTCTTCGGTGGGTTCATGTCTTTGTACTCTTTCTGCTGTATTGAGAGATTATTTACCTACTGATACAGTACATTTAATTGAAGCTGTTTTGGACAAGAATGTACAAAAAAAGGTGAGGAGGGGGAACGATATAAACGGTTGTATTTGGTGTTTTCTAGGTCTGCCCAAAATAACCTTATTAGACTCCTAGAATACCGTTGGAAGGGACCTCAGGGATCATCTGGTCCAACCTTTCTTGGCAAAAGCATGGTCTAGACAAGCTGGCCCAGCATCGTGTCCAGCTGAATCTTAAAGGTGTCCAGCGTTGGGAATCCACCACCTCCCTGGAGAGATTATTCCAATGGCTGATTGTTCTCACTGTAGAAAAATTTCCTCTTGTGTCCAATCGGAACCTCCCCACGAGTAACTTGTACCCGTTGCCCCTGCTCTTTTCCATGTCATTCCTTGTGAAAAAAGGAGTCTCCATCATCTTTGTAGTGACCCTTTAAATCCAGGAACGTGGTGATAAGGTCTCCCCTAAGCCTTCTTTTCTCAAGGCTTGAACAAACCCAGTTCTCTCAGCCTTTCTTTATATGGCAGCTTCCCAGTTCTTTGATCATCTTGGTGGTCCTTCTCTAGACCCTCTCCAGCCTGTACACATCTTCTGTTTCGCTTTTTTTAATAGCAGGGACCAAAACTCAACCCAGTATTTCAGGTGTGGTCTGACCAGTGCTGAGTAGAGTGGGATAATGACTCTCTGTCTCTGCTGGTGATGCCCTTGTTGATGCAACTCAGCATCCTGTTGACTTTCTTTGCCACAGCAGCACCCTGTTCGTGCATACTGAGCTCGTTGTGCACCGGGACGCAGAGCTGCTCCCCATCTGGCTAGATCCCAACCTGTGCTACATTCTTGGGTTGTGTTTTCCCAGGTGCAAGACCTTACACTTGTCCTTGTTGAACTTCGTCGGGTTCCTGCTAGCCCACTGTTCCAGCCTCTACGGGTCTTGTGGCAGGATGTCTCTCCCTTCTAAAGTGTCCACTTCCCCCCTCAGTTTGGTATCATCAGCAAACTTCATTAGGCTACCCTTGATCCCATCATCCAGCTCACTTAGGAAGTTATTAAGCAGTGTTAGAAATAGCAGGGAACATTTCCTTTTCAGTAAATATTTGATAATTTTTGTGTAAAATATTTGGCAACACTGTGTAAAGGATGTTCAGGGTGAAAACTGACTTGGAAGGCAGTGTTACTTCAAAAAAAAGAATGATTGCATTTCAGGATTGGTAAGCAAAGCCTAAAAAAAAAAAACCCAGTTACTTGCTTTTTTTTTTTGTTTCTTTTTACAGCATCCCCAAATGCCACCATTTCCATACAAGTTGTTTTGTTTCTCTAAACCTGAATTGAGCTTTGAAGTGATCAAAAGACATGCTGTGATAATAGGATGCAGATATTCATTCGAAGACAACTCCAATTGTTCTATAAAAATGCAAGGAAATGTAATATTGTGATGGTTTGGGGCTTTTTTTTGTGTGTGTGTGATTCATATATCCCCTGGAGGAAACCTGGTATACGGGCAAAGTTTTCCTATAAGGTTAGCAAAAGCAATGATTACTAAAATATAATAATAATAAATAACATTAATAATAAGGGCTTTGAGCAACCTGATCTAATTGAAGATCTTCTTGCTCACTGCAGGGAGCTTGGACTGGATGACCTTTAAAGGTCCCTCTTTTTTTTTTCTATGATAGTATTACTTGGAATAAGGTATAAGACTTTAGGAAGAAGAAATCTAACACTTAATTTTTTATTTGCCTGTGTGTCTTCCATGTTTAGATAAAGGATATGACAGTACTTGATTTGATTTTCACTGTTAATCTAAAACCTTTTTAGGCAGCAGAGGGCAATGTTGGGTAAATATTGCTGGGTTCTGCTGTTCAGCAAGTGGCAATCTCCAAAGTGTCTGTCAGACATTCTAGGTATGGCATTGTCTCTGAAAACTTCTTTGTGTGGCTTAAGTTTTAAGGGTAAGTATCCTGTTTTCAGCCCATGTAGTTGATATTTATATAGGATTTTTTCCCATTTTGATGAGTTTTTCTGCTTTCTTAGTATCTTTTAAAAGCTTGAAGTTTTACTGAGGAGTAGAACTCTCTGAATGCTGTGTTCTCCT
>WTSP01008610.1:0-36462 GCA_025331215.1 Actenoides lindsayi
TGGCGCCAGCCGCGCATCTCGCGGGGGCCGGCGGATACGCGGGGAGAGAAGCGGCGGGCTGGGGCCGGGGCCGGGGCCGGGGCCGGGGCTGGGGCCGAGGCGCCGCCTCGCTCCACACCCCAGCCGAGCACAGTGCCGGCGGGCCTGGGACCGGGGCTCGCCCGCGGTTCGCGGAGCCGTGCGGGCGCCCTGCTTAAAGAAATACGGATCGTCTCAGGCAGTTGGGTTGGATGCTTTCATTCCCCCCTACACCCCCCCCCCCCTTTCCCCTTCCCCCCCCCCCCCCCCCGGCCCCCCCGAGGAGTTAGTGTTTGCATTGCCAAAATGTTACTTTATCTGTCTCCGGAGATCGTTAGCAAATGGCTAGTGTTTGACATTTTGTGGAAAAGAGATGTTTAAATGGATAATAATCCCTCGGTTGTAATTCCCATTTTTGAAGTAATTGAACAAATTCTTCATCTCTTGTTGACTGTACATATTTTTCTGGTGTTAATAGGTTGGCAAAAAATATTGCTTGTCTAACTTATTACAAACAATATTTGCTGAGCAAATACTGCCTGCCTTGTCAGAGCGGAGTGAAGCAGAGCAGGAAATTTAGTATTTTCAGAGGGGCATTGACAAACTAAGGCTTTGGCTTTTGATTTGTGTTTTGTTTGTGTCTGAGGGGAGGAAGTGAGCTGTCGAGAGAAAGCACCTAACAAGTCACTTGATGGGTGTAATACCGTGAGTTCCCAGTAAATATGAGCAATCCTGGTGCCTGTGCCCGCTTTCTTTGACACGCCGTGGTCAGAATGGGGGTGAAGTTTTGGGTGCTCTCGCTACCTCAGGTTTCCTGTCACTTGCTTGTCTGTGAACCTGCGTTGGCACGAAGGGCTCTGTGTAGGTTGATGAGTAGTCTCAGATTTGCCCGGGGATCGCTGACGTTTTGGCTCAGGCTTGGAGATCCCATTTTGTTTGCGGGCTTTGCGTCTCCCCAGCTCGCTCCTCCTGACGTGCAGGCCTCTGGGCTCTGGTGGCATCGTGGCTAGTGGGAGTTCTTTCCTCATAGGAACAACTTCTCAAAGTCCCAGAGATGGTCCCTGTGGTCTCCTGGAGGTGTCAGCTGTGGCCTTGGCCATCCACCCTGGTGTAAGAGCAATGAAACCTTTGCCTGGGGGGCCGGGGCTCTTGCTGAGGAGGGGCATTTAGCCCAGCAGTCCCTGGGCAGCACTGCGTGTGTAGGTACTGGGGTGGGGAGATTGGTGTTGGCTTGGTCATGGCTGTGCTTTGGCCTTTCCCAGCCTTGTGAGGTGTTGTCTTCACAGGAAAGCCAACTACTTTGTCTATGCAGAACTGATAATGAACGAGCAATCCCCTTCGTGCCTCTAAAACCAGCCCTAGACCTGTCTGTATCTTCTTGTGGGGTTTTTTTCCTTTTTTTTTTTTTTTTTCTTGGCATGCTCTTAGTCAAATATGCATCAGCAGATAGGTCCAATTAAAACCCTGAGTCTCTACTGAGCTGTCAGTGAAGAAAGTAAATTTCATCTTCCTGCAGAAATTTTCTACCATGATGAGCACGTTATCAGGAAATAGAATTCAAATGATAGTGCAGTCCCTCCAGGGCTGGCGGGGGAAAAAACTCTGGGCTTTTCAAAAGGGATAAGCCTTGTTATCAAATCAACCAAACCGTAACCTTGATAGTAGGGCACACGAGGGTGGAAGGTGACCTTAAACTCCTGCCGCCCCAAAGTACCTCTGTCTGTGGAAGCACTTCTGTTTATCTTTGGAAATACTTGCGTGTGTGTTTTAGGAGACTGTCCCCTTTCAAACTCTAGCAAACTACTTCAGTACCACCTGCAATTATTTGGTTTCTATGGTATTTATCAGCACGCAAGAGAAGGTGTGCACCTCAGCATCTTGGGGGGTAGTTGGCACCTCAGAGGGGTAGTGTGAGCAGAATTCACCTGTTTCTTTCTGGTGCTGAACTAGAAGGTGTGTTTTATTTAAGGCGCTTGGAGAGCCCTAATGGTTGTATGCATTTTGTACATCCCAGAAACACTAAAAAGAAAATGCTCTGCACTGTGTGGGTTTTTCCGTGTAGCCCTGTTTTTGACTGTGGGTGATGTCTGGCAGCTTTGATGCAGTTGCCGGAGAAGGGGTTGTTGTTATTAAGGGAAAACTACTTTTAAGCACTATATGCCCCTGTAAGTGCCTGAAATGGCAAGGTCACTTTGCGTGGTGTGGAGTTGTGTTCTCTAGTGAACTTGGCTGCAACAGGTGGTTTTCTTCTGCTTTGGAGGAGATTTCTATTTCATTGTGTATTTGTTTTTTAAGAATACTTAAAATCTGCTGTGATGATATTTTGAAAGTAAGAACTGAAACGTTCAATGTTCATGAAGGGCGAGAAAGATTAAAAGTGGGTACACAGCCCAGGGACAGTACTGAACTGAGAAAGTCTGTTTTACTGAATTGCTAATCCTAAAAGGAGCCTTTGTTGCGTCCGTGGTAGCTCGTTGTGATCCTTTCTCATGTTCTTTTTCTAGGTTGGTTTGTCACTCAGTTACAGTGATCTGTGATTACATTTAGTAGGCTAGCTAGGCTTTGGGCTTCCCCTTGGAAATTAAATTTCTCAATGGTTAGGCAGAACTTCACGGTGGAAGCGTTTGGGAGAGGTAAGGTGGTTTTTTTGTTTGTTTTTCTTTTCATCTCAAAATACTGTGAATTCCCCTTCCTTACTGAAGAAAATTCTCCCCACTGGTGTTCTAGTAAATAAAGTGTGCTTTAGAGAATAAATATGTATATATTCTTCCTTTGTGTTGACCTAAGGGTTTGAGCGGTTAAGGTTAATACGGAGGGGTGGCTTTCTGAAGTCTCCTTTAGCTCTTTGGTGTCAATTTTAAGCATTCTGGACTTTGATTTCACTCATGTGGCAATGTTTCCTTTGGCAGTTGTCATCTGAAAAATACTGCGTCTTGTTTCAGTGATACTTGGGACGTGACTTAAGGATCCCATATCCTACCACCTTTCACATAAAGACAGAGTTACTTATGTACATGCTTTAAAATAAGGAAAAAAGAATAATAATAATAATAAAAAAGGCATTCAGACAAACCAGCAGCAGCCTCTTTCTGTGCATAAGAAGTTAAAAGTTCCCCTGTCCCTTCCTTCCCCTGAATCTTCTGGTACAGATCCTGACTGCAGCTCAGGTTGCACGCAGCTGATTTGTGGGTAGTGGTGTTTTGTTGGGTGGGATTTGTGTTTGTTGTGTGTGAATTTTTGTGTGTGCGTTTTGTTTGTTTGTTGTTGTGGTGGTGTTTTTTTGTGTGTTTGTTTGGGTTTTTTTGTCGTTGCTGCTAATGTGTTTTGGTTTTTTTTATACCCAACCACTGAACACAACTGTGGAGTTAACAACCTGGAAACTTAGTTTGTCCAGACCCAGTTCTTTGAGGTAGTCAGTGAGACTGGCAGCTACTGGAATGCCATCAGGTGATGGTGCTGCCCAGGACATGGTTCCTGTGCTGGGGGTTAGACAAACTGGCAGGCTGAGAAACGGGGGATTTCTTGCTGCCTTCCGAAATGAATGGTATGTGTGTGAGCATGTTGTGTGTATTTGTTACGTTCAGATGAAGCTGCTAATTATTCTTGAAGGTGATTGGTGAATCAGAGCGAGAGAATCTAAATGAGTGAGTTGGTAGTTGAGGGCTCTCTCTGATCATAGCTGTTCCTTTCAAGTATGAAAAACAGCGCTAAAGGGGAACTTCATCAGAATGTTAATGAATGCGATCTTTGAGAGCAATTGTTCTCCCAAAGTAGTTGGAAAGACAAGGGATTGTGTTTTTCTTTTTGGCTGTTGTTTATCATTTTTACAGATTCCAGCAAAGCTTTGGAACGCTGCATGGAAATTTTAACTTTCCTGGTGCGTGTGGGTATGGGTTTTCCGGGAATCTTTAACCTATTTATAGAATATTTTGGAGAATCTGCTCGCAGATGTGCGTGGAGCGACATGTTGTACGGAAGTAGATGCCCAAGCTGAGAGGAGACCTTGACTTCATGCACTTTGTGTTGAAGTGGTGATGCTGGCCATAGAAGCTGAGGTAGGGCCCAGCTACATCTGGTTGCAGACCCTGAGGAGATTAACATTTTGCTTACTCTTACTTTTGTTCGTCTCCAGTACTAAATCGCAGTCCCTTCTCTGCTGTTTGCACTTGAGTGTAGCAGAGTTTAGAAAGCCTCATGGTGATAGTAGACTTCTGGACAGAATCCATAAGTTCTTCAGCTGTTATCTTGATAAGGCTGTTTTCACATGTGTGTTGTACACTGTGCTGTTACTGTTGCTCTGATCACTCATTGATAAGAAAACCAGTGTATTTAACTGCAGCTTCCTGTTCCAAAGGTTTTGTGCTAGCTCCACTGACCTAGCTACATAACTTCTCATTTATCATCATATCTCTGTGTATGTACTTTGCAGCTTAGTTTTTTCCATAGCCGGTCTTATATTTTAAAACAAGTTTAAAACAAGTATTTTTCCCAGCTGTTTAATTGGTAGGTGATTGTGTATCAAGTTAGTGCTTCTGATGGCCGGTTATTCCTTTAAAAAAGTGCTTTTAACCTCAGGAAAGTTAATGATTTTCTGGATGGTGCTCTAAAGGCTCTAAATGCCTTTTGCTTTTTCCCAAAGGCTTGTTAGTCTCCATTGATTTGTTCTCCTAGCTGTTGATTTTTTTGCATCTTGTCCAAAGTGGGTACTTAAGGTATTTTTGTTGTTCTTAAGGAATAAGAGGTGATTAATGCAGAGCTAAAACAGAGGGAAATCCTGAGTATCCCCTCAGTTGGGCCAGGACCTGAGGGGAGGTAGGTTCCCTGCAAACCGTGGTTGTGTGGTGGGCAGTGGTGAGGAAGGATCCAGCTCTTTTGTTGGAGCTGGAGTTCTCGACCTCATCAGCAAAATGTGTCGGGATGGAGGGGTGTACAGTGCACAGGAGGGTGAGCTGCATGCCGGGAGTGCCGGGGTGCGGGGCGAGGACAGCCCATGGCTGGGGCAGTGCCTGCAGCTAGAGCAGGGCACCCTTAGCGTGTGTAACGTGGCTGTGGTGGCATCAGAGAAAGGAGCATCTCGCTTGGCTGTGCAAACATCAGCCAAGCTCAGGGTTTCATCTACTTGATTTTGGTTTTAGCTCAAACTGCACTCGGCCCTGTCTGTCTGGCTTTTTTGAAAGACGTCTTAATATATTACCAATTTTCCCAAACAGTTTCCTGTAGCATAACTGCTCAGTCTTTCTTCAGTGGTCTGAAATCTGGGGTAGAACATGAGATGAAGCTTGCTGGAAGGTCAAGGGGACCAATCACCACAGAAATTAAGAAGATAAATGATGATTACTGTTAAGATTTTGAATATATCGTATTTAAGAAATATAGGGTACTTTGTATTGCACAGAGAAGTTGTTAGGGTTGGTTTTTTTTTTTTGTAAAAGCAATATAATAAAATTAGTGTTCTTCACCCAAATAATAGATGATGTTGGATCCAAATTAATGTCTGCTTGCATTAGTGTGTTTGAATTCTCTAAGAACTGAGAACGTTACTGACCTCTCAGTATGCTGACAAGATGCACTTTTTGTTGTTTATCTCGGTTATTTCCCAGAAAGAGACTGACTATCACAGTGTTACTTTCTGGGAAAATACCAGTGAACAAGGGAGGCGAGTAGGATGAGATCAGCCTGGCGTGTTTCACTTTGTTTCTTTGATAGATTCCTGCTTGCTCTGCAGAAGGGCTGATGTAGTACACAACTGTACCCCTCTAAAAATTCCTGTAGGTACAGAGATACAATACCCAGGCTGGAGACAGTTACACTGAGAGAAAGGTTTTGGGGTGGTGTGGGTTTTTTTTTCCGCCCTCTTTGTATCCTGTTCTGCTTTCTCTGGGCACAGCCACTGCAGGCTGCTCCCCCTACATCGTGCTTCACTGGACCTGCTGGGTTTTGCACGTGTATAGCTGCTGAACCTGTGTGCTCCTTGGCTGGGGAAAGTGCTGCTGAAATGTGCTCATTACTTCAGCCTCTCTTGCTTCTGGTGTTTATCCCGGGGATGCAGGGTGTAGGCAACAGTGTAGTTTGTTTGCAGTGCTGCAGCAAGTACTTGAGAGCCAACAGCATGGGTAGAACTGAAACACTGCGTCCTGCTTGATGCAATATATATATTTTTTTTTTAATATAAAGATTTGAAATGCAATAAGTAGAACGTGCACCTTGGTATCAGTTACATGTGAACATCCAGCTGTAAGTGAGAGCAGTTTCCAATTCACTGCACTTTAATGCCTCCAGTTTATCACAGTAAAGGTATAAAAGAGTTTTATGTAGGTGAAGTGGCTCTTGCTGTTTAAATATCTCCTGGCTTTGCTGTGTTCAGCACAATGGGGGCTGTGACCGCTCCAGCCGTGCTCCTGGCATAGAGTCGGAGCACTATTTTACCAGCCCTGTTCCATCTCCTTGAAAAACAGTCTCTTTTCCAAAGAATTAGACTTTGTTATTAATCCAGAATGTTTAAAATGGAGGAGAGGGTTAAACAGCCTCTGAGCCACCTAGGCAAAACCTGCCTGTAGTTGTTGGTCCAGTTCCCCTGGTGCAAGCAATTGTGAAAGCTGGGCAGGTACCAACTGCACCGGCTGCAGGGCTTTTCCACCTTGGGCCCAGCCAGGCCAGCAGCTGTGTTGAGCCCTAATGACAGGCAAATAGGTGCATGTCAATTTTTGTAGCTTAATTATTTTGTAGCGAGTGACTGGATCTGAAGTTTAGAAATACCTGGTGAAAAGGAGCGCAGGGCTACATAGTGCTTGCATGATCCAAGATGAATGGAGAGCATTTTCTTTGTAGTTCTGTCTTGCTTCAAGCCAAAAAGAGACTAAACTTGAACAAAAGTTGCATCTGCAAGGTCAGTGGTTGACATGGATAAGGGGATTGAAGGGATCAAAATGATTTCCCTGCACTACTGGCTGCAAAACATGGGCTTATGGCACCATTCCTGTCTCTCCCTTTGTGCTCAGAGCAAAGCTTTTTTAATCTTGTACTGGCTATCTATAGTTATGCCACACAAACATGGCAATTTGAAGTCAAATGTTCTATTTTGAGGACTGCCGGGCACTGTCGGCAGGGCAGGGGAGCTGTGCTTGGGCTCCTCTGTCCAACGCTTGCCCTGGTCTCTCTGAGCAGGTTGTGGTAGAGGGGCTTTCAGAAGAAAATATATCTAGTGCCTGCAGGCTAAATGTGGAGTTTATAGCGTTTGCGGTTGGATATCATCACGTTATCTTCCACTCCAACAGATACTCTTTCTAGCTTTGTAAAAATGTCTGTAATTGTTTGATTTTTTTTTTCTCTTTTTACTTTTTTCCTCTTCCCGATTTTAAATATAGATTGATTGACTTTGATGCTAGTGTGTCCTTGGTCTAGCCTGTACTTAGTGAGGACATGCTTAGGTTAGGAAGTGTGTGGTCCAAGTATGGGAAACAAATGATAATTGAGGGCTCCTGGCTACTCATCGAACACCAAGCTCCTTGCTGTAACCTCTCCTGTTAGCTAGTGAGGTGAGGCTGCAGTTTCTTTCCTGAGAGGAGCTAAAACCCCTAGGAATTTCAGGTGAAAAAAAGTCTCGAACCTTAGAATAACATCAAGTGCCTCAGCTAATAAATATATTATTGCTGTTGATTTTTTGATGCCTCATAAATGTCTCTTGCCCTGCTGTTGAAGAGTATGTGCAGCCTCTATTCCACTTAGCCTGAGCACATACTTGCACTCAGGGGGAGCAACACTCAAGATAGTATGTGGCATAGAGATGTTTATGGAATCAGTCAAACTTGATATAACATAATTATGGTGTTTTGACAGCTTGTTAATAACTTGCAACCATTGGAAGAAATGGAATTATGGCATTCTTGGTCCTTGATGGAACCTTGGCATTTCTTTCAGATTGTAAAATTGAAGAAAAAAAATATGAAAGCCATTAAAATAGTTGGACATGGTGCCTGGGAAAAATGAGGGGATGCTTAATTGAAAAAATGCTTCCTTCTGGTTGAAGTTCATTGCAATTCAGTTCTGGCCGCTTCCTTGTGTCCGTAATGGAGGAGGAAGAGGGATGATTTTCCCCAAAACCTGCCTGGGAGAGGGTTTTGGGTGTCACTCAGTTCTTCATCTTATCTGTGAATGAAGTGGAAGGAAATCCTAGTGAGCATTAGACATGAGAGAAAAGTCTTGTCACCTGTAATGACTAAAATCCCCTGAAGTGTTGCCAGCGTGTACTTTAGGAATCATATAATTATATGATTATTGAAAGAGACATAAAAGACCTCATGGCAAAAACCTTAGAAAAGGGGAGGGAGGGAATCTGTATGCAAATGAAGATACACAGAATTTGCTGTATCTTTTTTTTCTTTTTCTAGTTATTTTTCAGTCCAAAGCTCAGTAATTGCTTTTATGGGGATTACTTAATAAAACTGGGGCATGCAAAGGAGGGAGAAATTGCTTATGCTGTGTCACAGAGCTGGCTGGTGATTCTGCAGACTTGGAGTAAAAATGGAATTTTGAAAGTAAAACTACAAAGTGGGTTTTCTGCTAACAGAAAATAGCTATTCGTTGTAATGTTATCCTACAATAAAAGTGTTTTGTGGTCTGGCGGTTAGCAGAGGGGTCCGGAAGTTGAGATAACGGGGTTTTCTTTCTGACTCTGCCACAAGTTTCCCATCTGAGCTCTAGGCAAGTCATCGCTTCCTGTGTCACCTCGGCCACCGGTGCCATCGCTTGGGTACCCGATGGGAGGCTGGACTTGCCACTCGGGGAAAAGAGTGTCACCCCTCTGACTCAAGGGAACCATCTCTTGTCTTTCAACTCTGGTTCGTGTAACTTGAAATGCGGGCTGTGTTTGTGCAGGAGGTGATGTGACAGCCTCAGATGAAAGAGCTGCTTGTGCCATCGGTGCCCAGGAGGTGCAGCAGCGTTCCCTGTTTTGCCATGTTATGGGGTGGGGATGTGCTTGTCCGTGGTTGGATGCTCAGCACCCTGTGACGCTGCTTGTGGCCGTGTGCTGGATGTTATAATGGGGAGTGAGTACGTGCATTGGTGTCTCTTGGCCTTAGTTGTCACTTCGCTAGCTTGCAGTCAAAGTGGAAATCTCCTCTGTGAACCGCTAGTGAAGTGTTTCCCCCCTGCCCCACCTCAGGTTCGTGTGTGGGCATCTTTTGTGTAGGATGTAGTGACCAGTGCAGTGCTACCGTCTGGGTACTGCTCCAAGTGTAAATTTAAATGTAGTATGAGATTTTTGCCAAGCTTTAGTTCTGTATTTACTCTTAGAGTTAAAAAACGGGTCTTGACTTAGGTCTTTAAGTTCTCTCAGGCTTCATCAGCCCTTACTGATGCTCTGGATTTATAATCTGGCTTTTCATAGAAGCACTTGTTCATGCATTTCCTAGGAAACTCTTCTGATGCAAAACAGACCCATACCTCGAAAGAGATTTTGTTGTAAGATAGGTAAAAACCTCCTTCATTTTTTCACAGACTTAAGGACTCAATGCATTAAAAAAACCAACCCCAAAGCAACCCACAAGCCCTCCATATTGCTACCAGTGTCAAGTTACTGAAGGGTTTGCAGGATCTCACCAGGAAAAAAGCATACCCTTTACTCTGGTATTCTAGGTTGAAGTAGTAGGTTGAAATAGTACCAAGTTGTGATATGAGTTTGATGTGATTTCTTGCTGAAAATGACAAGGACATTCCAACCAGATGGATTCTATAACTCACCTTCTATCGGCTCATCCATCAGACTCCACAGATGTTTGTATGTTCATTGTAATGTTCACATGGTAATGTTGTTGATTACATCAAACACACTGATAACCCTATGCAAGCCCTGTTAATGCTCTCTGGGCAGACCCCCCTGGGCAGTGTGAGTTTTATTTGCAGGCTGTCTCTGCAGGTAGGAGATGGGAGTTTGGAGTTGAGCGACTTTCTCAGATCCTTTCCATTGCTATGGAGATGGCTGCATCTGTGGGGTCGATGTGATTTGTGTAGAGAGAACCATTTTGAGATGACTTTAATAAAGGCAGTGGCACTTCTGATGCTGTTTGTATCAGGAAGAGGGTTAATGAAACAGAAATGAGAGCCTCTGGGCTGCACGTGGTCTGTAACTTGATTTTGTACAGCTCATGACTTTTCTTCCACATCGCTGGATGATACTAAGTCACATAGGGTATATGACTTAGAAATTAAAATTTTATCTGCATCTAGGCAGAAATGCTTAGAGGGCTTGATCAGAAGAAGGTTCCCATGCTTGTTACAATGTCATCTGTACAGGTTTTAGGCTTTTTGCAAGAAAAGATGAACTTTATAGCAGCTGTTGGGTAGGAGATGATCTAGAGCCTTGTTGTAGCATCAAACCCCACTGTCTCAGTTAGAAAGTGAGCTTGTGTTTCGGCAGTTGTAGGACATGCCATTTCCAAACCACAGGTTATGAGCTGCTGTGATGGGGGCCTGTGTGAACTCCCAGGTGATAACCTCAGATCAGCAACTATATGTAGCTTGTTTATTTGATAGACTCCCAAGAATTATTTCTGAAGTTGGTCTTTTTAAAAAAAAAAACTGTTTACACAAGCTGTTTCCAGACAGAGCATCTTTGGTTTCTTAGCTTCAGCCGTGTTGTGTCCTGAGAAATTAATGGGTTAGGAAGTCTCTGATCCTGTTGCCTGGTTTTCCTCCACCGGGGAGGAGCTTGGGGCTTTCATCACTGGGTTTATGAAGTTCCTGTCTCTAGGCACATATTGCTCTTATGCTGCAGCCTTGAGGGAAGCCATGCTACTGGATTTAAAAATCTTAAGAATTATTTCTTTTGATTATTGAAATCTGTTGTGTTGCTGGGATGAAGCAGGCATGTGTGGCTTTCCAAGGGAAGGGTGTGCAAGCCTCCCTGTTGGACAGGAGTGAGATCTTTGGTTTCCCGATCAGTGCTTTCGGGTCAAAATATATCAGTGGGTTTTCTTTACCGCTGCCAAAATAAATGCTGCAGACAGTCCAGGGCCAGGAATGTCATCATCATCGGGTTACTGAGTTTCTGCTGAAGGTCAGCTAGCTGGGAGTGTTACTAAATGGCTGTTGGCTGGTATGTTTGTGGTCTGTGCTCATCTACCGTGTCTGGTTGTGTGTCCTCAGTGTAGTTTTGACATGAAGATATGTGGCCCAAACAGGGGCATATTTTATGATACTTCCCTGCAACTTTGTTTGTAAGGTCAATATGACCTGTAAGGATATTAATTTCCCCTCAAAAAGAGAGAGTAAACTGCTGGTGTCTATCTGTGTTAAGTGTACTGGTTCCTCAAAATCAAGTGATTTGGTTTACTTGAATGGTTCATGTGTGTTGCCACTGTGATGGGTCCTTCCCTTTTAACGCTTAAATAGCAATTGGCAGATTTTTGTGCCACTGCTTACTGTGGTTGTTTGGAGATGAGAGGTTCGTGCACTGTACAAGCAGGGCCAAAAGACAACCTGTTTGTGCATGGGGGTGTTGAGAAGCAAGCAGGTAATGTGGAGTTACTACAATAAAACGAGTAAGTTCACATCCTGGTCTCAAACTTCGACCAGTGGAGTCCCGGTTTCAGGAAACGCCAGATGTGGGTTGAATGGAAACAGGCAGCAAAACCTATCAGGAGGCTGCTGGTGAGCTGTGCTGTTGGGGGGCCGGGAGCCAGAGAGGTCTGGCTGTGTCACCTCGGGCTGGGTGGGCATCTGCTCCCTGGTGTGCCAGTCCTCTGAGGGGGTGGTGATGGTCTTGTGAAGCGTGGTGAGGTGTTATAAGGCAGAGCAAACTTCAGTGTTAGGGGTAGTAAATGGGCAGCTTTTGGTGGTGTGTTTCCTGCGAGTAAATAAAGCTTGCATTGATTTGGGTATTTCTTGATTTGATTTTTTTATGTAATTCCGATTTTCTGCTAATTAGCAGTAGGTGAATTCTCACTGTTTCAGTGAGCTTACCTGGGCAGAAAGGAGCAAGTACTGAGGAGAGGGAATAGATTTTTGTCTCAAGCGATAGATGAATTCTTTTTGTTCTTTTACATCTCTCTCCTTCTGTGCATGTGTGTGTTAAAATTCCCATTCCCTGTTTATAAATGTTTAGCAGATGAAGCCTCTGGTGTTTTTCCTCATATTACCTTTGTGATGTTCAGAACATAAGCAAAATGTGATTCTTCACTCGGTCTCTGCTGAATACTGTAGGAATAATGAGTCTGTGCCTAAAGCATAAACCCAGACACAAAAAGCATGCCAATAAGAGTACAGACCTGGGGGAGGGAAATACAAAGTGTAGCTTAGTCTACCAATTTTACTGCAGCATCCTTGTACATATTTTGGGGTTGGGAAGGGGTTACTTCTGGTATAAGGCTTGTCTTTCTGATGTCAGGGAGCAGAAAGTGATGGGGGGGGGGTGTCTCCCTTCCTCCATGGCAGAGGCATGCTTTGGGGAGAGAGGCAGCATGTGGCAGTGCGGTTTAACCAGCCTGCTGCTGGAAGTGAAAAAGCATGGGGTGGGGAAATCAGCTGGCTTTGTGTCTTCATGGCAATCAAGCCCTTTTGAAAAGAGTAAATGCTGGTATCTTGCAACGTGTTCCTGATGCTAGTGGAGGGAACAGAAGTAGGCTGGAGGTTTACCAGGCCGGTGAATGAACATCCCGTTGCATGAACATCCTGTTGCCTGCTCTTCCCAGGCAGCTGCCAAACCAGAAACATTCACATGTCCTTCTGGGGGCTGCAGGTATTTTTCAAGAAGTTCAGAATTTGTGTTGAAGCTGAATTATAAGGTAAAACCTTTACAGTAACATAGAGAGTTGGTTTTTTTTATATACTTTATATTTTTTCTAATAAGAAGTTGGTAACTTTTAAAGCTTGAAGAACTTGACATATCATCTGTGTTTAACAGCATTCAATCCTCCTGTTTTCTGTTTTGTTCAGCCTGAACCGAGAAATAGTGTGGTTTCTTTAGATTATGGTCTTTGAAAGGGTTTGTCTCTATTTTAACGTAAAGAATGAGAATTTGGGTGCCTAGCTACTCAGTGCTACTCCTTTCCATGTTGAAAGTTCATTCTTTGCCTTGACTCTTCTTAAGGTAGATTTTCTAAACAACATCTAAAAATGTGTGTCTAAACAATCTAGTTAGTGTTGATATTTCAGGATTTGGGCTTATAATTCAGCTTTTTTAATAGGGCACCTGGGTATCAGCAATAAATGTGGTGAAAATGAAACCTATACCCAACGTGAATGCAGGTAATTTTAATTGGGGGTGGAGGAAGAAACAACCCTAAAACTTCAGAATGATTTATTGATGGGGTGCTTGCCCTGTGTTCAGGGTGCCCTGTGGAGGGAAGGGGAAAAAAGTTATTGAATTAGTGCTTCTGTGCTTTATATACTTACCTGCTCACTTCATATGGTTTTTAGAAAAATCTGCCTAGGCAAACACCTCCTGGCTGGGGTGGATATCTGTTCGGTCGATACTATTTTAAGTCTGATATAGCATTGTTCACACCTTCTTGGAATGTAATACAGGAATAAACGGGAAACCCAATCTCCTTAGCACCGTGTGTGTGTCGTGCGGGCAGGCTGTGCTCTGATACAAGGATTTATTTCATGCATGGTGGCCTGGACACGAAACAAATGTGTAGAAGAGGGAATTATGTAAAATTGAAAGTGACAATTATGCAAACATTCCAGCTGAGGAAGAAGTAAATTCTTCTCTTTTTCCATGTGCTCGGCTTCAGAGCTAGCGAGTAGCCTCTTGGGGTTTTTGGTTTTTGTTTTTGTATCTGTCATATCTCTCTCATCTTGGCTGCTTCTTTTTTCATTTTCTTTCTTTCTTCTTGTTTTTTTTTTCCTTTTCTTTTTTTTTTTTTTTTTTTTGAGTTTGACCTTATTTTCCCTTTTGTTCCATGGAGTCATTCAATCTTTGTACTGCCGGGTTTGTTTACCTTGCCAGAGAAAACGTTAGCACCCTTCCATTTAGGAGCCCAGAACTGCCGTCTGCAGCCCAGCACTGTGTCCTTTGCTCCTTACCTGGGTACAGGGACGTGGTGACTGACAGGGTCCACATCCCTTTATTCAAAAAAAATTATTTTTTTTGAGGGGGGGGAGGGGAGGTAGTGAGAGAAGAAACAAGCTGTGAAAATAGCTCAGTATTTAGACAGACAACCTTTTGCAAAGTTAAATTACTTGATCTTCCACGCTGCTGAGTAACTCCCATGCTCGCAGAAATAGGGAGAGGGAGCTGGGGATGTGACCACTTTAATCTGACATATGTACGTGTTTTTGCTGAAGGGGATGGTCCTTTTCTGCCCTGGCTGCTTGTCCCGATTACCTCCCTTGTGCCAGCGCTAGTATTTATGCTGCCAGGAAAACTAATTCCCCGGTTCCCTGATCTGGCTCTGCACAGCCACGCAAATGCCCTTCTGGCACAGGGCAGGCAGGATGCAGGGGAGAGGGGGATGTGGAGCAGATGTGTATTGATTAAAGAAACCTTGCAAATGTGGCCCAAGCCTTTGTAGCAGGATTATAGCTATATATTCTTTCTGTGTTTTAGGTAATAAGTTGGGGGTCCGCTGAAATGGATGGTGTGAAATGATGGTGGTGCTGGAATGATTCTGGTCTTGGTTCAGCTTGTGAAGTTGGGCTGCTGTGGTCATGCATGGGGTAACAGGGAATGGCTGAGGGCAGAAGGAATTACTTGGAGAGATAAAACTTCACTTGCAATTTAATTGCTCTGAAAACCCCATTTCTGCCTTGTTTTCACTGATTAGTTTCAATGTGACAGGGAGAAAGAAGAGACAAGCTTTTGTTTGTGCTTGGTCGGGTGCTTGGAGTGGATGAGGTATCTAACCCTCTTGATGGCAGAAGGAGAGAAGTAGTTCAGTCAGTAAATGACATTTGTTGCTCAGTTCAACCAAGAGTTCCTTCTTTTTAGCCTTCTGATACTGTTTTTTTCTCCCTGTCTTTCTATATTGTATTTCTGTGTGTGTGTTGTGTAAGGGGAAGCTTGTATTGGATATTAAATCCAAAGAGTGGGGAAAGAAGCAGTTCTCATCAGTGTCATTTTCCCTGTTGGAATCCCATGGAGGGACTGAAGAAAGTGTTGAGAGGATAAGATGAGTGTTTGAGCCCAGCTAAGTGCTGGCTTTGCTGAAGCAAATGGTTTTAATAGAGGCTGGTTGTATGGCAAGGGTGAGAAAATTGCATGTAAATTGTGCAAATTTCTAAATAAAAAGCATTTAATTGCATTAAAAGAGGGGGAGGGAACCTCTTATGTGCACATCGGAGACTTCAGCGAGCATAAGTAACCTCTGTGGCACAGTAGTCATTGACCTTGTCAAATCATGCCTTTGGAGGTCATGTGTGGCGAAGTGGGTTGCCATAGGAGATTAGCACATCTGGGCAGAGGGTTTTTCTGTCTGAGTGTGCATGCCAAATCCCATCTCCAGCAGCGCATATGGATTCACCAGAAAACGCAGGGAGAGAGAAGATGGGAAAGTGCCTGCCAGGAATGCATGGGAGAAACCTATCGGGAGCCAGGGGCTTTCTTGACCACAGTTGCAGGAGAAGGGGAAGGTGGTTGGTTACATCTTGGACTCCCAGCTCCAATGAGAAGATGGGCTTGAAATTGAACTTTAAGAAACCTGCAAGGTTCTCTTGGTAATCTCATAATTAGGTAGTTTTGGACACAAGAACATCTCTTGTTGCCTTGGTTTCCCCTACAGTTTCCTGTGTATGAATGATCTTTTACATCGTGCCTGTAGGTATTGGTTTGGTGTGAGCAGGTACAGTTTTGTACAGGTGCCAGGTGATTTGCGTAGATACTTCTTAAGGTCAAGCGTCTGCATTTTGGGCTGAGTACAGGAATAGAGGGTGATGTTTTGGTTTAAGTCTCAGAAGATAAGAAATGAGATGACAGTGGTATATTGACTTCTGTGGAGGACTTAACATTTACTGGCTAGGTGAATGAAGATATTAGGACCATTTCACAGAAGGGAATGTCAGAAGCACCGGGAAAGCAAATAATTACTAGCATCTGATCTGTTTGCTCTGTGCCTAAAAGAGAGAATATTCAAAGCTTTAACTTTCCTGCTTTATCAAGGTGTTTAATAGAAAGCTTGCTGGCACAGCATCCTTGAAGTCTTAAGCATTTGGGTGTGAGGTTTTATACAGACCTGTTCTGCTTTGCATCATGTGTTCTTCTACAATTCTGTCCTAGCTGATTTAATTTCGTATCCCACAAAGAAGGCATTAAAAGAAAATTAACAATACTTCCATCTGGAAAATAATTGGTATCGTAGTACGTGTAAGTGGCATTAAAGTTGAAGCTGGCTAGTCTTTGTGTGTCTGCCAGTAAGGGAAATAATTTGTTACTGATTTCCATTGCCTCCTGGATGAGGGGAGGAATGGCTCATTCTTGGCTCCTGCTTTTTAGTTGTGAGGACTTGGAACGAAGCTGGTTGTGGTTACTAAAAGACTAACTGGTGATGGGGTTTTATACTTGTGCTAAATTTTTGTTAGGCAGGAAGATACAAGAATTCTGCCAAGTTACAATTTTGATAAAGTATTGTTTGAATAACAGTAAGATGATGAAGAAAGTCAGTTGTGAAGGTTCCCGATGAACAGTTGGGCTCACAAGTGGCACGGGTGACGCAAACACACACAGCAGAGATGCAATCCATGCTGGGCTTTTCAGCACTGGTGGCTTTCAAGGCCTCTTCAGAGGATACCAGTTCCCTACAGAGAGGTGTTTAAGACTGCTGGGAATGGGTGTGTTTTTTGTGGTTACCTGTAGAAGTTGTCCCTTGACGTCCACTGGGGACTGAAGGACACACATGAAAATCTGGACTTGTGTTGCAGCAGTGGTGGAGCTCTGGATGGAGCCTGGGTTCTGCTTCCCGCTTCGTTACAGTACTTGCTGTGCCACGTGGCATCCGAAATACTAGGTTGGACTTGGAGAATTAAGTGGCACAATTATGAAGCGGAGGGGGAAAAAAAACCCACTTATGTGTTGGCTGTGATAGATTAGTCATTTTGTACCTCCAAATAGCCAATTATTCCTCTGACTGGCTTTTATCTGACCAATTTGCATGTGCAGTCATGGTAACTGGTTTGCAGATTACGCGCAGCATTTCACGTGGATCTGGTGTCGCGTTTTGGTCGGTCTTGTGCACTTGGTGCTCCCGGGAAACAAAATGCTTGGACAAGGTTTTCTGTGCAACTGATTACCATTAGCTGCGTTGTATTTTTTCACTCTCAAAGCCTTTTCACACTCAAAGGAAACAAGATGGCTCACTTTTATTGTCGTCTTTTTCCTTTTTTTTTTTTTTTTTTTAAATGCGTTTTTTTTTATTTTTTATATCTGGCAGGATGATGTAAAGTGGTCCTAGGTCGGTAGAAGCTGCAGCACAGATTTCATTTGTATTGATGTTCTCAGCTGTGTAGTGTGAGAACACATTGTTTGCGGGCTGGGAACTCACCGGAGATGCAGTGTATTTCGGAAGAGATATGGAAGGGGGAAAAACAAAAAAACAGAGCTGGAGGAAAGAAGAAAAAATAAACTGAAGCAGCATGGAGTGACCAGGGGTGAAATCCTGCCTCGCTGAAGCCAGTGTCAAACCTCTTGGTCTTCTCTGGTGCCAAGTTTCTGTCTCTGCACTCCGATTTTGATCTTAACTCCACTGGTGTGCTGAAAATTAACAAATGGTAATAGATTTAATATTGCACACCTAGAGAGCTAACTGAAATCTTCATTTGAAAAATATTAATTATTCAAGTAGCTGAATTTTGCTAGTAGGTTAAATATAAGCTCTGTTTCTGTCAGGGATTTGTGTCAATTTAGCATGCTGTGGACTTTGTAGAATCTCTGATATGAACAGTCTTTGAAGTGAAGAAATATTTGCTAACCGCCAACTAGCTTTTTATAAGCTTCATTTGCTTCAAATAAGCAAGCCTTTTTTAAAAACAAACAAACAAAAAGTCTGCAAGTGCGAGACTAACGAGAGTGTTTTTTCAAAAGCGGTTCCCCCCCCCAGCCCAGGCTTCAGCAACTCAGCTGTAGTTACCTTGGTCTCCAGTGCTGCTAAAGACAAATTAAGCTAATAAAACAGTGTCTTGCAACATCGTAGCAAATAAATCAGCTAATCTGTATGCAAGCTTCTTGCTACACCAAATTTAAACTGCTTAAGCATTTCCTCTTTTGATGAGAGGTAGAGGTTTTTATAAATGTAACCTTTTCAAGGACCTGTGAAGCGATTCTTGTCAAGCATTCGTCTGTCTTCTGCTGGATTCACAGAGCAAGGATTATAGGTTGAGGAGTATTTTAAGGAAGTTATATATTTATTTTTCTCGTGACAGATTAATCTTAAACTGGAAATAAATGTGTACATTAGAAGGTAGGTTCCCAGGAGGCGGTTGTCTCCACCTGCCTCTGCGTGGAGTTACCCACCTTCATTGGCAGCCGAAGGACTTGGTTGTTTTGCATCACATACTAACCATATACTAGCTGTACTAAAGTGCGTGTGCGTGCATGCACGCATGCCCATGTACGAGCATATGGGTTTTCTGTCTTCCATGTACTTAAAATACTTGGACCCATCTTTGGTTTCTTATAAAATGCAGTTTGTTCCACTGCCTGCTCTCTTGAAGAGAGGAGCACCTGCAAAGTCTCCTGATCTTGTATAAAACGTTACTGTTCCAATAGTTACAAGTGCACGACAGCTAGTTTAAATTTTTTCAGCTGTTTAAAATTGTGAGGCTGTTCATGTCGTGCTTACTGAACATCAGTGTGTAGGTTTTATTAAAACTGTGAAATTTAATTTTTGCAAGAGCCCCTCCAAAGTATTTCTAGCACAGCTTGGGGGGGGGGGGGCTTGCAAAAATCAGAGTTGAATATTGGGGCACGTCATTTCCCCCCCCGTCTAGATAAGTTATTTAATCTCCGTCCCTCTGTTTCTTCTGTAAAATAAGGATAACGTATCTCATGGTACTTCTGCTTAGTAGTTGTAAACCCCATGTGCAGGATCTTTTCGATAGGAAGTACATTAAGATTAAAGTACACAGTGTTTTGTTCTGAAGAGTTTGAGGATGAAATTTATAGGCAACCGTAAGCTGTGTGTTTGTTTATGATAAAATTGGGAGATGCAGTATGAAAGAACAGGCACTGGTACTGGCCGTGTAACTTGCAGCTTTACATTACAAACAGGCTCTTGTTTGTGGTGATAAAGGCAAGAAATCCAGTGTATTCTACTAGCTACAGATAGCTACATGGGGTAGAGCTTTTCACTCCGTAAAAATGAGCTTTTTCTCATTCTCAAATCAATCTCTCAGCTGTTCCTGTTAAAAGGGCCTTCTCTCCACCTGTTTAGTAACTGTCAATTTTTGTTACTGTAACAGTAAAAGAACATCCCTCGACTGTTGCCGTTTGCTCCTCCCTCACCTTCTTCTATATTCTCGGGATGTAGATTAAATTCCCTCTCCAACCCCCCCAAATCCTTTGGCTTCATCAGCTGGAAAGTGCAGACAGCAGCATATCAAGGCAGTAGGTTGCTCTTGATGGTCATATTCCCACTAACTGTACCCTGCCTTTCCCTCGGTTCTGCAAAATGCTTGTGAATTCATCCTTTCTCCCAAGTGTGCAGGGCTCTGGCATCGCTCGCTGACGCGGCCGGGTTTGCTGAAGCATGTGAAGCTGCTTGCAGAGCTGCCCAGAGCAGATTCCTTCCCCTGCACGCTGCTCTTGGGATTTCTGACTCTCATCTTCCGGAGGTCTGCCAAGTGCAGTAGAAACCCCACTGTACACACACACAAGGGTTTATTTTTTTTTAATCCCACCTCCAGCTCTTCTGGATATTGTGTATGTAAATATTGGGAGGGGGATGAGGTTTGTGTGGATATTGAAGAATTTTGGAGAGGGAAATGGGCTTGTTGTCCTTGGGGTATGATGATATAACTGACAGCTCGAGACTTCGCTTCTCTCTAATGGATTCACTGTCTTAAAGCTTTTTGGTGACAAGAATCAAAACTGATTTTTAATCTTCCATAAGGAGAAAGATGAAAACCTGAAAGACAGTTTCTCCTCCAGTCTGCACACTTGGATATTTCCAGATGTGTATCTGGTGTTTGTTGTGCTTTTTAAAATTTATTTTTGTCTTTTTTTTTTTTAATTTATTATTATTGTTTTTGTTTGTTTGCTTGCTTGCTTGGTGTTTTGTTTTTGTCTGTGCATCATCTTGTGCCATAGAGCATCCCTTCATGTTTTTGAGCCAGAAAAATCTCAAAAGCTTTTCATATCTGCTTAGAGGACTTGTTAGTAATATTGGGCTGCTGGGGACAGATGTCCTGGAAAGCTTTTCAATGGTGGATCAAAATAAAAAAAAAATAAAATTAAAAAACCAAGACCACCCAACCCCAAATTCTTAATAGCATAATAGCTTATAGTCAAGACTGTGAGCAGTTTGCTTCCTCAGAATTCAGGCTGGTGGGCTATTTAACCCATGGTGTGGCTTAAATGTGTGTAAGAGAGGTTGTGCTAGTACAAGCCTTAGGTCTTGGGAAACAAGAGAAAATTACAGTTTAGGCAACCGTGTGAAAGGCTACTTCAAAAAGAGCAGAGGGCCATATTACTGGGACAGTAGCTGGAATAGCCAGGAGACTTATGCATGGAGGTGCTATAGTAATTGCTGCCAGGGCTTGTCTCCATCTCTAAGTGCTTGTATCAATACAGGGAAGGAAGGAAAAAAAGACAAGTAAAATACGCATCCATAGAATGGTATTAATGTGCTTGCATCCAACCAGTGTGAATCTGGACTGGGGCACTGTCACTGCCTCAAGAGGAAGTCTTGCAATGGCAGAGGAGCAGCAGGGGGAATATATTCCTGTGGGACTTTATTCATATTATGTTGCTGATACAGTGTTAATAAATCCCAACAAAGAGCAGCAGAGTACCCAGCGATACAGAAGCAGGCAGCGGTGGTTGGTCCGGGGGTATTGTGTGTGGGGTGTACATTTGCAATATATCTTTATTGGTCATTTTGTTTCTCCTCTGTGTGTTGTCGAGTTCTCTGTCACTCTTTGCTTTCCATGTACATCATAGATGGGGAAATTGCAGGGAGAGTTGCACAAAGCTGCCTTTCTTGTCATTTCTGCTTAAATCTCACGTGACAGTTGGACAGAAGCTGTTTTCACTGCTTGAAGTGAGGGGGAGGTGAAATGGGTGGTGGATTTAAAAAACCCAACCCTATATATACTTATTTTCCTGCATGCAGGTGGGTTGTGTTTGAGGCAGTGTGGGCAAGGAAGCACCCGATTGTGCAATCTGTATTGGATCTATAGTGGAGAGAGCTCCATTTCCTCCCAAGTACAGATTTATCCCTCTTGTCAAGTGAGTTTGGATGCCCCAGGAGTTATAATCCTCTTCTGACCAAGGGGATTGATCCTGTCTTTCCTTACTGACTGGTGGCTGCTGGGGGAGCTGGCTTCAGTGGGTGTTTTGTGGCTTGCTTTTTTTTGTTTTGTTTGTTTTTCCACTCCTTTTAGTGGGACGTTAGGCACAGGGTGGAGGAATTTCTAAATCACATTAATTGCTTGTGACACCACTCTGGGCTCTCTCCAGAGCTGACCAGCCAGGGCCAGTCATCACCCCTTCAGCATGGTTGGACCAGTATGGGCTTGCGTTGCAGCCTGAGCCGTTCACTCACAAGAACTGGAAAACAGCACAGTTTAACTGTGACTGGCATTTCCTGGCTCGAATGCAGGAGCTGCAGCCCTGCCTCCCTGGCCTGGGACCAGCCCGATGCAGGCACATGGTGGCCGGGCAGAGCCTCACCGGGGTGGTGAAGGCCACGGAGCTGGGTCCTGGCGCGGGGTTTGCAGCTGCATGGAGCAGATTAGCAGGCTGCAGGAAATGGCAGAGCTGTGCTTCCTCCATCTGCCGCTGCCTCTCCCCACAGCGGGAGGGTGCCAGGGGAGTTGGGGTGGCTTCAGGGGTGGGGTGGGTGTGCTGGGGTGTGTATGGACCTGCCGCAGCCGAAACCAAAGGGCAGTAAGCTGAATTACAGTAAATATTGAAAGAGTAGAGAACTAGCCGTGCTTGTCCCCTCCACCCATCACCTCGTTCACCCTGAGGTTTCTGGCTGGCGGGAGGAGGTCTGGCTCGCATCTGGTTCCCGTCGGGCATTGCTCCACTGCCAGGCAGCAGGATGGAGATGAAGGGGCCTGAATAAAACATTCAGGCTGCAGGCTAAAGCAGATGTGGAGCTGAGCCCTGTGTGCTTGAGCTCCAAGGAAGCTTCTGGCCAGCCCTCCTGGCAGTAGCGTGGTGCTTGCCACGCGCTTGGCTGGAGTTGTGTGAGGTCCAGCAAGCCAAGGCAGGGGCCAGTCACCTGGTGGTCCTCCAGCCACTGTCCCTTGGGCCAGGCTGTAGACATCAGGTCTGTCTTCAGTGTGTTACTTAGTGCTAGATTTAAGTCACTCAGCCCTGTGGCAGGTGTCCTGATCTCTTGGCCTTGTGGCTGTGAAGAAGTTCGAGCATGTGAGGTCAGAGGTGGCCGGGCACAGTGAGGGCGAGCTGGGGGCACATGGGCCTGGCCCTCCTGTTGCTGTTTCAGTGGCTGTGAAGGAATTAAACCTCAGGTTTGAGGTTGCATTTGAAAATCACTCTCTCTTCCTAATTGCAGTTCGGACTGGAATGCTGTGTGTGGGGAAAGAGGGGAGCAGTTGACACAGGCATTCCATAGCAGGCTGTCTTCAATGTGGTAGTCCTAGAGATGCATAGTTTCTAACCGTAAATAATTAAAAATAAATTTATTTTCTCATTGTTTTTAAATCTCCACATCCCTGGACTCCAGGCAAGTTCAGGTCTAAAACAGAGGTTTTATTTTGTCGCAGAATCTTTTTTTTTTTTCTCTCATTTCTGGAGCTCCTTGCTCGCTGCCACCCCTGCCTGGGCTCTTCCCCTGGCTGCTGAACTGGTTCCACAGCTTTGCTGCCTCCGAAGGGCTCGGGGACCCGCGGGCCAGGCCAGAGCTCGGGGACCCCCGAGCCGGGCCACAGCTCGCTTAGCGGGCTTTGGCTGGGCAGCGAGCCTGGCTTTGTGCGAAGGCTGCGAGCGGGTAACGTTCCACCGGGCTGGCGTTTGTGTTCAGTGGGTTCAGCAGGACACACGGTGTTCTGCTGGCTGGGGGGAACGGGCGGGAGAATGAGCCCCATTGTTTGCCAGGGGATAATGTCTGCACAGTCTGAAAGTCAGCTGGAGACTCGACACAACAGAATTGCAGTGTGCACACGCACGTGGTGCGCGGAGCCCTCGGGACGGCCGGAGCTGCCGGCTGCGTGCGTGTCTTCTGGTGGGGTCCTCTTCCTTCTGGCCGGGGGTCAGACATGCTTCACCAAGTCCAGGTCCACTGCTCTGACTGTGTATGCAGGATCTAATACGATAGTGAATGGAAAGGGTGGATGATCAGTTTTAGCTTGGTTTAAGTTGTTTTTCTGCATGCGTGGAGAAAACAACAAGGGGAGAAGGGACAAAGGTCACCTTGCGCACACCCCACAAAAACATGGCAAAAATTGCACCGGTGTTCTTTGCTGCTCTGGCTTTCTTGGATGAGAAATTAAATGGGGACTCGAGGGAGGTATATTGGAGAGGTGACCTCATGGAGTTCGAAGGACAAATAATTTCTCCAAAAGCTTACAGTTACTTATTGAAAGTTGTCACCTTCCTACCCTCTCTTTGTATCTTTTTTCTGTTGTTTTTTTTAGCATCAATCTTGTGGATTTTTTTTTTTCCTGGCTTATTTGTTGGCTGTAGGTATGTGGTACTTCTCTGTTCTCTCTCAATCCAGTTCTTACCGATCATCTCAGAAGTCCTTTGGCAGGAAGGAGCATTGAGCAGTAGAGACCCAGGCACAAGAGAGTGAACAGCAGAATGGGATTTGAACGTTGTTGCGTGTTTTGAAAAATGGTGATCTTTCCCCTAGGAAGACTGAGCTCTCCAACCTGAATGTGGCAATCCCTTTCAATGGGACTCGGCTTTCTCTGGGAACTACAAAACCAGCAAATTTTCAAAACCTTTTGCTAATGGCTTACTGAGCGAAGATCAATAGAGATGCTGAGAGGAGCCAGGCCTAGAGAAAGAACATATAATGCAAGCTGCCTGATTAATTTGCTCTAGAGAATAAAAGCCTTCAGAGATGAGAACAGGGTATAAAATAAGCACTTATAGACTTCCTATCCACTGAGTAGAAAATGTTAACTTCAGTCTGGTAAAGGGTTTCCAGCATTAGTTTTGTAATGCTGTTTTGTGAAAGAGGGAATAGGCAGAATATGGACAAGGTTTCTGCCTGTTCCCCTCTCACCCAAAGCTACCTTTACTTCTGATCCATGTGTCATGCAGGCACTGGAAAAGGGATGTGTTGGCTTCAAAACTGAAGTATGTATCTGTTTCTAATCTTCAGATTAAGTTCATGATTTCCACTGTCAGTGCAGGAGTTCAAATAGCCCTGAATATAAACAACTAGAGGAGCTGTTTTCTTTCCTTTTTGGCAGTTTCAGTCTGTATTTAAAAATACTGTTTGTTCGGGAGAACTAAAGAGTCATCTCTGCTCTGAGTCATGTTTAACCATCTTTGTTGGGCAACCACGTTTGGGACGGAGCTGAGTCCTGAAGCTGAGGATGGGTGGTGAACAAAGAAGTCATTAGAATTGTGTGCGTGCTTGCTTCTCAAATGGTCCTAATTCAGAGGACTGCATCCTGCCCAATCCAAGCAACTTGTGTGCTCGTGGCATTATTTCAGTGTTGTTGGATTTTATTCTTGATGGCTTACGTTAGAGAAAAGTCAGTTTTCCAAAAGAAAAACACTTCCCAGGGGCTCTTTTCTTGCATGATCTTCTCTTGCCATGATGCCCATGCTTAGACTGTTGAATAAGTAAAATCAGGAATTTTCCCCAATGGATTTTGGCCGTAAGACTGGATATAATCTCTTCCCTACGCTTAGGAAGATTTTTAATCATAGATGTCCAGAACTTCCGATTTATGTCCTGGTGGTACTTTTCCAGTGACAAAGGTATGTAGTGATGATTGAGTAGATCCTGGAGTGATTACTTGGGCTTCCTGCAGGTCTACATTTCCACTGAGAAGAAAAATGTTATCCTAAAATCTTGTTTTCATGTTTGTTCTCAAGCTACTTAACATGCATGGTTTATTTTTAGAGAAAACAATGTCAGCCAGATTTGTGCTAATTGTTGGCAACAGTGTGTTAGCCCCTCAAATGCTGACAGGGAGACAATGTTTGGTGATTGCAGCCATGCAAAGCTAAAAATGACTTTAATTAAACAATCATGAAGTATACTTTGCAACACTGGAGTTGAACAGTGGGATTTTTGGTTTGGAGTTTTATTTATGTGGGGTTTTTTCATTCAGCTGATTGCAGGTGTTGTGCGACAAATTGGATCTGGTTGTGTTCTGCCTTGAATTATTTTTCCTGAATATATGAAAAAACCAAAATGCATAATCTCTGAATTGGTGACACATTCCTCTCCTCATACTGCTCCACCTTTGCTAGCATTGTAGTTACTCTGTATATTACTTGCATTTGTGTTTTTTGTTTATTTTTATTTTTTCTGTCCTAGGGGTTTTGGTGGCAAAGGTTACTTTTGTTTGGCTACTTTTTTTTTTCCCCTTCTTTGAATGTTTGAAGACCTGAATGCAGTTCATAGTGCTGAGTCTCAGCTGAGTGACAAACACTGCTTTATTTGTTTGTTTGTTTTCCTTTGTGTGTGAAAGCAGAGCAGGTTGGGTCACAGCTTTCCTTGGCTGTATTGTGGGGTGCAGCACAGATGGGTCCCTCACCTTCGCCATAAATTGCCCTGCCTCCCTTGGCTCTGAGGGGGCTCTACCAGGTATGTAGCCTCAGCTGCAGAGGCTTTAGAGGGTGCATGTAGTTTTTTTTTTTCTGTTTGCTTGTTGTGGGAAAGAGAAAGCAAAACCTATCATTTGGACTCGTAAGTTGTTCCTGGTAGGACAAAGATGTAGTTGCTATTTGTTGTTAATTTTATTGTTATTTTTTGTATGTCAGTAGTAGTCTGGTGAGGTGCCTGGGTCACTTTTGAAAGCCATCAGTAACAATTTCTTCCACAAATCCGAGTGAGACAACCAGCCGGCTGCCCAAGTCATTAGGATGCTTTGAAGATGCTGTGCTGTGTGGTAGCAGGATGAGTGGGAACTGTGCTGCAAACTCCTGAAATCAGCCTCTCTTCAGGCTGTGCTTGTAATGGCCTGGGGCTCCAGCTCCTTTCAAGATAGAAATCAGCCTCTTCTATCTTCTGCTACAACTGCAGAGATGTTAGTGGTGTGTCAGGCTGCAAAGAGAGAGGTTTCTGGCTGCTGCCAGCCTGCCCGTGCCTGAGAGACCCATCAGCTATTTGCTCTTTTTGTCCAGAATTGAGCAGCACAGTGCATTTCTTGCCCCCAAAAGTGTTTGTTTTCTGATATTTGCCTTGCTGGCAAAAGTTGACAAAGATGGCTAAAGCCTTTAAGATGGGGAAACGGGAAGAGAAGAGAAATGATGGATTGAGCCGGCTGAAAGGCTGTCGCTGGCTGCTGCATCTATTCGCAGTAGTGTTTTGCTTCCAGACAAGTCTCTTGTAATTCACTGCACCGTCACCCAGCTTTGACTTCCCTGTAGTGGTTTGTGGTCGTGGCTTTTCATCTGCTGTACAGTGTCATACGCAATATGGCTTTCTTGCTGATTTCCTCTGCCCTTTTGCAGGCGAGGTGGCTGCTGGGGTGTCTGATAGCATATATAGCCTATGTATTAATTGAGTCGCGGCCTCTCGGAGAAAGATAATTCACTGAGCATTGAATGGATGGATGTTTTGGCAAAGAAGAGGGGTTAAAACTGCCGTGGGATGCCTAGCTTCAGCAAAGGGGGGGCTGCAGCTGTGGTCAGTGGCCTTTTGATGGAGAAAATCTGAGCAGCTTGTCCTTTCTGGGCTGCAAAGGCAGGAACAGTGCAGCTTTGGTCACTCTCCATTAAAGTGTTTAAAGCAATGTTAATGCTTCTGGCTGAAAATTCAATCTAAAGTAGCTCTGAAAGGGTAAATCTATGTGGAGGGCTGGGCTTTGAGTCTGTGGAAGTGTTAGAGTGGTGAGTCGAAGACTCTGTCTTGCAAAACTTGAAGGAGAATAAATTGGTATTGCTGGAGGCCTGCAGAGTGGAGGATAATCATGGTATTACCAGTCCTTCTGTTTGGCTAGTCTTCTATGTGCACAAGGGATTTATACAGTTATCCTTTTGATATCTCTTATTTTTCTGCAGTTAAAATATTTTCAGTGTGGGGTTTTTTTTGTGGTTTTTTCATGTTTGGTTTTTTGTGTGTGTGTGTTTTTGTTTGTTTGTTTTTAAATCTAATGAGCATCTTAAATATTGTTTCCCTGGCTTACAAGAAGTGTGGAGAACGCTCCACTGAGCAGTGGGATGGTGCAGAAGAGCTCCGCTGTGTTTCACATGGTTTCTGTCTTGGGGATGTTTGGATACCCCTGAGAGCCTGCCTTGGCCTTTGGAGGAGAAGGAGCATTGACTGTCTGAGAGCACACAAATAGCTGCTGTGCAGCCGTTGGAATTACCTACTGACTAATTTGGAGGTGTGCTTAGGCACCATGTGGCTTATTGTCAAGTTCCATTATAATTTTGCAAAATCTTAATAAGGAAATTTGGAAAGGGAAAAAAACCCTCATACACTCAGGAATGATAAATGTTCTCTAAAGTAATATTATTAAATTTATTTTTAATTTAATTTTTCTTTAAATCTGTATATGCTTGTAGAAGCTGATGCGTCTGACTCTAGGGATGTTCTTGTTAAGAGCCCTGCGGTCCTGTTGATGGCAATTGTAGTAAATGAATTTTAATAAATATGAAATTATGATTCTGTTGCCCTTCCCCATCTCTATTCAAGTGCAACTGTGATTTGGCCTGAAACACACCTTTTTATTTTTGCTCTATAGAATAATGAGGCTTATGGGGCTGTGTTTTTCTCTTTTTCTTTTCCTTGAGAAATCAATTATATATTTTATGTGATGCCAGAGTAAACAGAGCATTCCAGAGCAGAGCAAAGAGCACAACATTTTGACTTTGATTGCAGTGTAGCATCTTGTCTACCTTAAACCTCTAGCCATTTTAAAACCACTTAGAATTAATTATCTAGGCTTTAAAGCTCCCCTTCTCTGGCTTTTGCCTACAGTAGCCAGCCACAGAAAAAAGAACTTGGATATAAATAAATGGTGTTGCACTCCATTCTCTGGTTTGAAGACATCTTTTTTTTTTTTTTTTTCCCTTCATTTACAGCCTTTCAAGTGGAATTGCCTATTGAAATGTGACTATTGGTGTTGAATCAAGTGGCAGGGCTCCACGAGGCTTCAGAGTGCTGTGCAGTGACAGTGGAGAGGAAATTAGGTGTTTCAAAGAACTGAACAAATTAGAAGGCAGAGAGTGCTTCTTACAGCACATTAAAATAGCACAGTTTTAAAGGGCCTTTGAACTTATTTTTCAGCGGCTGGGTCAGAAACACTGTTTAGCTTGACAAAACTACTCTTTCCCCCTATGTTTCTTTGCACTTCTGTGTTGAGGGGGAGCAAGGAAGGAGATTTTATATAAAAGTAGTGAGCCCATAAGCTTGAATCAGCTGAGTTCATTGGGATTTCCAAGATCCTCTTTCAACACTGTTAACATTGGTCATACATTTCTTAATTCTTTCATTGCTGCAGTGGTTATTAAACCCTTTTGCCAGCCACAATTCAAAACACTTTGGTGCATGCCTTTGGCCACTGGAGCTTCTTCCAGAAGGTAACTGTGTTTGCATAATGCCTTCAGAGCATCTTCACCACGTTCAGCAGGTTGCAGTTTGGTTTGTTATTGGTATAAGCTGTTCTTACTAATGCCAGCTAAGTTAGCCCGTTCTACCTCTGTGCATTGGTATCTAATTTTAAAAGTGTTCTGTGAGGAGGAGGAGTTAGTTCCCTGTTTTGCTTGTGCATGAAAATGTTTGAGAAAAACCAACGTGGGAGAAGGGCTTGTTTGTAATGGAAGGAGCTGGATGCTCCTTGTGTGGTGGATTGTGTAATAAATAAAACACTGGCACCACAAAAAACCCACCAGTGCCTGATGAAGGTAGGCAGCATGAATTTCTGGCCCATATTAAAATTAGCTGACACCAGTCGTGTTTGTAAGAAGATGATTCCCCGTTGAAAAGGGGAGAGTGTTGAAGGGAGAGTAGCAGTGCCAGTGGCAGGGGAGATGCTTATTACAGCGGGGTGTTGCTGTGTACCTGTGCTTACTCCTGGTATCCCTCCTCCCATCTTTCCCCTAAAAGGCCAGGAAGCCTTCTGTGGCCACCTTCGATCAAACAGCTTGTATTTTCATTCTTTACTGTGAGAAACTGCTCCAATTTTAGCAAGGCAGTGGGTAGAAACAAACTTCAACTACTTGGTTGGAGGAAACATAGCATATCCCAATTAGCCAGAAGAGGCAAGAAGAAAAACATTGCGAGCAAACCCAAGCAGGCAGCCAGGAAAGCCGGCACTGTTTATTTTTGGCAGGAGCTGCTGAATGGAAGCTGCTTGTAGTTAATGCTGTCGGTGGCAAGACACAGCCAGGGTCAGGTTACAGCTGATTCAGTGACCAGTAAATGGTTTTCCTCTTTCTCTCTCCTCATTTCTTACCCTTCTCTTCCTTCTGCATAGACCTTTAGAGGACTTCTCTGTTCCTCCCTGGCCCCGGGTGCCCTAGGAGGAAGATGCTGGGGTGGTGAAATCTTTTCCAGCAAACCCAGCAGCTTGGTAGCTATTGCACATTGGAGAGGGGTTCAGCTTTGCTGGTTGTACTGATTCTTGACGCAGAGAGAGCTGCTTGTATTTCAGAGCATTGCAGCAGCAAGCTTTACAGGGAGAGCTGAACTGGGCCAGTACAGCAAACCGGGCTCGAACTGGGCTCTGGCAGAGGAGGCAGTAGCTGCTGAAATGGCTTCTAGCAGTGGCTTTATGCTGTTGGATGGCCACTGAGATCCAGAGTCTGTACACAGATGCAGGCCAGGCAGATATGAAATCAGCATGGGTCCAGTGTATTAACTAGAGCCCCTCTTGTAGTGCCAGAGTTTGATCACAGCGATGTGTAGAAATGAAGCCTTTTGATATGAATGAAGTACCCTGTTGAAAGGTAGAGGAACTCCTTACAAAAAACCTGGAAGATACGCTAGGAGACAGAAATGCTTTTGCAGGTGGGTGGAAAAAGAGCCCTTTCCTGTCCCTGTGTGTCTTCCACCGCGGTGTCTCACCCTTCTGCTCTCTGTGGCAGATGGATGGTTGTTGCTTTCCATGGGGCAAAATTAAACCAGGAAAGATGAAGGAGCTTTCATCACATGCCAGAGGTGGTGAGAGGGGGCTGTGAAGCTCAAACTTCCCTCCTCGCATCAAAAAGTGAGGGTTGGGCACCTTTTCTGCTGTGGGTATGACTATTCCCATTTCTGCAGCTGGCCCGAATGACTGTTTTCAGGCTGTGGTATTAGGTTCTTTTCCATCCAAGTTTGTGCTTATCTGTACATTTTTAAAGCATGCTGGTATAGAAAGAAGGGCATCCACCCAGTGTGTCTAGGGCAGCACTATGCTAGGGAAGGCTCTCAGTAGCTTTTACTGTAGTTGTTACAATTGGCCAAATCTTGGCTAGCCTTTTAAGAAGCACACCCAGAAGCACGTGCAGGTATATATCCTAAAATAAGCAGTGAAGCTGTGGCATCTCATGACATTGGGAGAACAGCTATTCTTCTTTCCAGACGTCTGAAGATGGTTTTATTCTTGGTGTGAAAGTTTCATTTTCCAGGATGTTGCATTCGGGGTTGCGTGGGTGCCCCTTATCCCAGTTGCAGTGGGGTGGAGCATGTGCTGCTGGCCTGGGTGTGTAGTGGGACCAGGTGGGCAAGGACTTGACACCACAATGTGTTGCTGTCATGCCAGAAGGACTTGACTTCCAGGACAAGGTCTCCAAGATTGTCACAGGATGCAGCAACTTCAAAGTCATTTTTTGTTTGCTTCTCTTTGGAATCTTAAAAGGAGATAAGTCAAACTAAAAAACCAACAACAAAACCCAGCTAACTCTCTTCCCAAACCCAAGCAAACAAAATCCCAACCACCCACTAACAAGGAAAAAAAAAAATCAACAAACAACAAAAAAATTTACAATGAAATCTTGTTATTGTCTCCCTCCAATTGCTCTATGGCTTGTTTTCTTTCAAGCAGGAAAACCCCAAAGCATAATTTGTGTACATTTGTAGATTACAAGAGTCTTACTCTTCTCAAAACAGAATGTGGAGTAGATGTTTAAATACAATTTTGAAAGGTAAATAGATTCCCTTAGTCTTCCAGTGCAACCACTTTAAATACTTGTATTCCCCGTTTTGCAGTTCCTGCATTGAAGCAGCAAAGAAAAATCTCCCACCAGCTTCCTCTGAAATGTGAGCAGAGATCTATTTTCTATCCCACAGTCTGGTGTTTTATTAATACCTTTTGCTACAGTGTTGTAGTTCATTAACACCAAGTTGGGAAGTTTTAAATCCAGACAACAAAAACACTTGCTAATTAGAGTTAATGGATAGCTTGTTGCAGCTGTAATCTTCTGTTTTGCTTTAATAGCTTTAAAAAAAAAAGGGAAAAACAAAAAAACAACCCACATTTTAAGAAGTTGCTTTTTGTATGATAGAACTATTGGAAAATTGGTCAGCCCCTGGCAGGGAACGTCTGTGTTATTTTTCTCTCTCCTTCCTACAAATCAATGATTGTAACTAGTTTTCTCCTTATGGTTCCCTTTTTGGCAACTGCACAAAAGTTCAGATCTGAAATACAGCATTTACATTTCTGTATGGAAGTGCACAATTGAGATGCATTGGCTGTAGTACTGAGAGCCCTGCTGCATTTTTTGTATTCCCATGTAGTGAGAGGCTAAGACTAGCTGCAGCTCAGGCATCCTGCAACATCCTGCATCCTGGAAGTGACTGCAAATCCATCTAATTGCTAAGCCAAAAACTAATGAAAAGCACATACGTGCAACTCTCACAAAGGAGAGCAGCTAAAGATTGGAAGGGTATTGTAATCTTATCTCAGTGGGGGGAAAATTAAGGATTTATTTGGCTTAAGTTATTCTCTTTGTCTGCTTAGCTGTATCTGATATAATCAATAATGACCATCTTTGTACAAAACTGACGTTGGATTAAATTCTCTCCTTCTCTTTGGGCTTTCGCTTGCATTGATGGGATAGAGTCTGGGTAGCTGGTGTGGGGGAATTCCTTTAGCCCTGTGTGTCACTGGAGCTGGAATTTGAGAGCAGCTGTCCTTGGGTTTTAGAGATTTGGACAAGCTGAGGTTTGCTGGAGGGTGACCGTGTGCTCCCCCAGTATGGGCTGCCAGAGGCACTCCCTGGGTTCCAGCAGAGCTCAGCCTTTGCTGCCATGGGTGACTCTCAACCTGCCTCTTGGTATGGCTACTGAAAGGTTTAAGTTTTCCATAAGGGGACTCAATTTTCCTAAAGGCTTCTACAGTGTCCTGTTTGTATTAGTGCTGGGATAAGAATGTGTCTTCTTCCAAAGGTAAGGAGCTCCGGGCTTTGCAATGATACCCTCTAAATACTGGAGGCTCTTGCATTTTGAATTGACTCTTGTCAGATAGATGTTGATAGTTACACCTGTTTAACAAGGACATTGCTGATTTAAGCTGCTTTGATTGTAAACTAAGAGAAGGAAGTGTAGAGTGTAAATAACTATGCTGCTATGTTTCCTTCAAGACATATACCTGAGCCAGAGATGAGTTTCCAATAGCAGCAGCTCATTGAGTTGATTCACTTAACCCAAACACATTGGCAGTGCCCCCCATAAGCGGTGGGACTAAACAATAACTTGAGAACTTAAATATTGAAACAATTGCTCTTTATTACTGGAAAAGATCTTGAATTATTTCCTTTTTAAAGGAAACATGTTGAAGCTCTGGATGGAAATGGTTGGTGTCTGTTTCTGGAAAAAACAATGTGCTGAGCAGTAACCAGCAGCTACATTTGTTCCTTTCAAAGCATCTGCTGAAGAGCTGACTGGGATGAAGTGTGCTGGGGACACATGTGTGAGGGAAGCTGATGTTCCGAACTGGGCACACAAATGTTCACGTTCTTAAGAACTGAGTTTAAAGTTTAATAGGCAAGAGTAACCGTTGAGAAAGCAGATGTACTACTTTTAGTTCAGTCGTGCAGAGACTTCTCGCGTGTTTACAGTTAAGGACGTGGGAAGTCCCGTGGGAAGTTGGGGGAAGTACTTGGAAACATGCTGGGGCTGGATCAAGGCTAATGCCCTGTTTGAATATTTTTGTTTTTCTTCTAATATTTTGTCAGTGAAAAAAACCCTAAAAATTACACAAAAGCTGTACGTTGGTGCTTCTAGTTGACTACTTATTCACAAAGTCCTGGAGCGATTACTAGATTTTCCAGCAAGCTGTTAAAATAACTCTTATTTTGCTGCTGCTGCTAATACAAACCTTGCTAGTGAGAGAAAACCATTGGCTTTACCCGGAGCTTGGATTAGGCCACTGTGGTGTCCCTGCAACACCTGATCCCAAACCGTTATGGGGTAGCCCAGTTGCCTGTTCTCCCCACGCATGTGTCGTGCTGGGGCTCATCTCTGTGCTTGTCTGCAGCTTCCATCTGAGCTGAGTCAGGAGTTACCCCATTCTGCAGCCTCCAGCCCAGAGTGCAGCAGCCCTCAGGAGCTGCCAGCTTACTGTGTGCTTTGCCTTTTAAACCAAAAAAGTCACTTTGTGATCCCTTGCATTTATTCTGTGAAGAGGAATAAACTGTGCTATGATATTATGTGCTATAAATGAGCTTGTGTAATCTTTTTGTTGCATTTTGTGAGCTCCACCCACTCTTGGGAGCAGATGGGAGATTGCCTAGCAAGGCTCTGGGAGGGTTTGTGCTGGCCCCTGCTCAAAGCACTTTTGGGCCTTTTGAAAGTGGAACTAAGACTTGAAGAAGTGCTGCAGTTTGTTGGCAGAAAACACAATGATGTACTGCGTTTTCTGCGAGCACCTTACCTCACTTCGTTAGCAGAGATTCCAGTTCTCGAGCAGTGAACCCCGATGAACTTGAACGTGCCCCGGTTTCGTGGTTTGAGGGTTACATGCTGTAACTGCAGAGATGGAGATGTCTGACAGCTACTCTAGCAGCAAAACACGAACTTCATCACGGAGTGTTTAATTCAAAACAGCGTGTGTTGTGCTGAAATATTGCTTTGTCTGGGCACTGCTTGGAGTCAAAAGTAGATTGAAAGTGAGCTATTGGAGCTGAAATAAGTAGGAGCAGTTATTTTTCATTTGCAGCAGGTAAAACAGAGCTTCAACAACTCTTAGTTCCTTTGGGTTTTTTTATTTGTTTTTTTTTGTGAGAGTTTTCTTTTGGTGGCAGTGACAAATGTTCTGGACAAGCGACGGGGAGCATTAATAATTGAGGAACTTCCCTATCTTTGCTTTCAACTGAGCTGTTCATGAAAGGCATCATACCATACGTGGGTAACACAGCCTGCTTGGGAAAACAGGGTGTTGAACTAGGGCAGAAAAGTGCAACTGTTACTTGAAGAATAATCTATGATTCTATGAACTCAGCCCTGCCCAAGTCCAGGGCCTTGCTGTACTTGCTTTGGTGTCAAAGATGGGTCAACTTCTCCCCTAAGGAGCTTGCAGGCCATGTGGTTAAGCTGGTCTTCCTGACCCTTCCTTCCAGAAGAACAACGGCATGGACTCATTCATGTACCTTGTCTGCTGCTGCAGGTCGAACATGGTTGTGATTCCCCTGTCCCCCTAATCCGTGGAGAATTCCCTGTGCAACTAGAGGTGGCTCAGCCTTTTGAATATTTTATTTTTTTAACAATTACATTATTTTTGCAGCAAAATATTACGGTGGAGGATTAGTGCATTAAGGATTGCCATGTATGCGATGCCTTCAGACTTGCTTTGGGGAGCGTGGCTGCGGTGGCAGGCGGTGAGCCCTGTCTTGCAGGGGGGGTGATTTCCCTCCCACCTGCCTTGGAACAGGTTGGGTTTGATGGCTGAGGAAATGACAGTCTTGAGTTGTCTGGAAGGTCAGTGGGATCCAAGTGCTTTCTGTTAAATCTCTGTTTCTAATATTTTCTAAAGTTCTTGAATTCAGTCCAACACTCATTTCCTAGTTTGTCAGGAAATTGTTTTGCTGCTTTATTGAATGAACTGCAAAATAATCCCAAGGAGGGGAAGATGTCTTAAGGAGTCTCAGCAATGCTGTAGCTGCTGGTGTCTGGTAAAACTACATAGATCAAAGGTATCCATCTAGGGGTTTTTTGTTGTGGTTGTTATGGTGGGTGGTTTTTTGTTGTTTTTTTTTTCCTTATAGCTTTCAGCAATGATATTAAATTGATTCTCAGGCAACTGGAAAATGCTAGGTTGAAGTTAATCAATAGATGCACAGCAATATCTCTCCATCCATACCAGCAGGACCCTGGTTGATGGAGGAGCTACTTTAGGTCTGTCAAAGTCTGAATGCAGCGGAGGAAAAACTGCTGTGAAGTTGTTGTTGTTCTTCAGCAATTTGGTGGAAGGTTTATGAGCTGGGTTGATGATTTTTTTTCTTAAAGCCTCCTGCCTGTTGTTTTGATGTCTGGTTATGACTGGTTTTGGTGTTGGCCTTTTGGAGTGTGCTTTCTTTTGGCCTTCCACCTTTATGGCCAAAGAATGAAAAATAGCCCATAAGGAATTTCACATTTTACATCACTGAAAATTACTTTTCCTTTACGCTATTATGGAAACAAGATCTCTTAGTTTTCCCCTCCTTTCATGGGTCATACTTGGTGTTTACTTTATTATGTGTTCTCTGATAGTGTCCCACCCTCTTGCTGCAGAAGTTGTTTTCCTGGAGGCCGGACTTGCCTCTAATTGAAAGTATTGCTAAGCCAAAACTAAATAGCTGGCTCAGATTAACTGCTAGAAAATGTTTCTACGAAATCTGTGTAGGAGTGTAGAAAGGGAGAGGCTGTATCCTGGCTGCAGAATAATGCAGAAATCATGATATAAGTAACTTCCAGTAAGTAGTAAACTTTTTTCACTGAGGTGATATTAAGAAATGTGAATAAGTGACAAAATAAAATAATAGTGTATTTTAAGTATTGAAGTATTGTTCTTCTCTGCCCTAGCCAGGCTTCTGCTGTGCCGGCCAAAGACCAAGCTTCATATAATGGATGCTTTCTTAAAATAAAGCTGTGTTGAAAACCAGTGAGAGGCTTTAGTGATGCTAAACCCCCACCCAGATATTAAATGCTCAAAGGGGGTTTTCTCTTCTCTTCTCTTCTCTTCTCTTCTCTTCTCTTCTCTTCTCTTCTCTTCTCTTCTCTTCTCTTCTCTTCT
>WTSP01008613.1:9694-63771 GCA_025331215.1 Actenoides lindsayi
AACCAAGTACCGTCCTTTTGTGTTCTCTTTTGATTTTTTTTCTTTTGTCGTCCGAAGATATCCCCCCCCCCCCCCCCCCCCAATTTTTATTCATTAAAAGGTATATTACAGACAACTCACTGCTCACTAGCCACTCTAACACCCAAAGTAACAGTGGAAGTCATCAGCCTCAGTCTCTTTTACCAGCCACAAATAAAACTGGCAGGGAAGCAAGCTGGAAAGGTGTGCTCTAATATTGAAACATATCTACAGTCCTTCCTCATTAGCATGCAGCTACCTATGAACTTCAGCGAAAGGAAACAGCTGTCAATTAAAAAGAATTCAGGATAAATAGTACAAGGTGTAATTCTGGAAAGAAGAAAAGTGGCCCAGAAAAATGAACCAGTATGCAGAAAACAGAAGTGGTGTGCTGTTAGAAGGAAAAAAAAATAAATAAATTGTAACTGTCATTTTATCAAGGATCTTTTCGGTCCATGGTACTAGCTTTTCTGATTGATAAGAACTAGAAATGCCATTTTAAGTTCACAAAGTTCCTTTCTGTACAATCTATTATGCCAGACTGTCTTCATGTTCGAAGTATTTGTTAACTGGACAAAGGAAATTTCAGACTGAATATAATGTATACTACTCCAACAGCAAGACCTACTTGATTATGATAACAGCACTCGAATAGAAGGAAGAATCAAAATTGTATGAGCTATTTAAAATAAGGCCGAACAAAAACCTAAGGAATTTACTGTATGCAGTAGCAGGAGGATAGCTTGGAAAATGGTGGTGTAAGGTCTGTTACCTGTGTAATTAATATACATGGAAACGTTTTCTCTCTAAAATACCAAACTATTTATAATGTACAGACTTAGATAAGGTACTGTCACTGGACAGCTAGTACATTAGGCTAATTATTTATGAAGCAACAGCTGTTAATTTGTGGCTGACTAAGAATTAGTAACATGATTTTAGGTTTAAATAAAAAATTTCTCTTAGGAGTGCTATTTATTACTATTGCAACCTGACTGTAATCTTTCTTAGACTCTTACTTGCAGAGAGCTCAAACGATTGCAATTTAACCTGGACACAGAGAAAAATTTAGTGGTCTTTATATAGAATTAAAAAGTCAGACACAAAACATAAAAGCATTATTTCATTCCAAATGAAACAATGTCACTGTAGGTTGGCTAAGGGAAGACTCCTGTCATACAACATATTTAAAAATATGCATATTTAAAAATCTGCAGCCTTTAAGGCGCTCAGAGTGCTATTAACTTCCCTTAACTTCAGTGAAGCTCATGATACTAAATGTCTCCTTGAACCAAGTTGCCAAGTATGTTCACTGTAGGTCACAGATGCTGTTATTGTCTAAAGAGCAGAATATGTTAGACAAAACTAATTTCATATGACTGTACTGAATATTCATTTAATACATTCATAAGTGATCTGCATGATGGGATTCCTCTGAGGAAGTTTGCCAGATACCAAACTGAATGGGGAAGTGGACACTTTGGGAGGGAGAGCAACATTGCAGGAAGACCTGGTTAGGCTGGAAGAGTAGACTAACTTATGAAGTTCCACAAGGACAAGTCTAAGGTCTTGCACCTGTGAAAGCATAATCCAGGATTGCAGCACAGACGGGGATCTACCTGGCTGGAGAGCCTGGATGTCCTGGTGGACAACAAGCTCAGTATGAGTGAACAGCATGCTGCTGTGGCAAAGAAAGCCAATGGGATGCTGGGCTGCATCAACAAGGACACCATCAGCAAAGTCATCCCAGTCTACTTAGCACTTGTCAGGTCACATCTGCAATACTGTGTTCAGTTTTGGTCACTATACAAAAAAGATATGGACGGGCTGGAGGTGGTCCAGAGAAGGGCCACAAAGATGATCAAAGGACTGGGAAGCCTTCCATGTGAAGAATGGCTAAGACAACTGGGTTTGTTCAGTCTTGAGAAAAGAAGGCTTAGGGGATATGTTATAACCATGATCCGCTAGTTAAAGGATGGCTACAAAGAAGATGAAGACTCCCTTTTTACAAGGAGTCACGTGGAAAAGACAAGGGGTAATGGGTATAAGTTACTCCTGGGAAGGTTCTGATTGGACACAAGAGGAAAATTTTTCACAATGAGAACAATCAGCCATTGAAATAATCTCCCCAGGGAAGTTGTAGATCTCCTAAACCTTGGACAGTTTTAAGATTCAACTGGACAGGGTGCTGGGACATCCTGTGTAGATTATGCTTTTGCCAAGAAAGATTGGACCAGATGATCCTTAAAGTCCCTTCCAACCTGATATTCTATGATTCTAAATTCCTCAGGGACACATCATTTAAATGATGCTCACTAATGAGCTCCATTTTAAGAAACCTCTGAAGCCTACCTAAAGAGGCATCTTTTTCTCACAAGCATGCATATATTGCTTATACATTATTTAGTGTTAAAACAGAGGCCATATCCGTCAACACATAGACGTACAATGTCCAGCAGCTTAAAAGGAAAACAGTTACTGCATATATTCAAAATACTTTTTTTTCTTAAATGATGATGCAGGGGGGTTTGTTAATCTTTTAACATGCTACAGTTGTGATTATATATCTTTAGCAACCACAACATTTCTGTAGTAGTAATTTCTGTGCTTCAAAGAAAAAACATAGAAGCTGAAAAAATAGGACAAACAAGTGAACAGAGGAACTGAAACAAACAAAGCATATGGTTATGAGTCACTGTAAATTCTTAATTAATATATGTTGACAAAGATTATGGTGACTAAATAGTATGGGTGCATGAAACTCATGACAGTAGATGTCCATAACAATGCACAATAAATAATCTACATTTCCAACTTCCACAAAAATTAAGCCATTTACTAGATCTGCAAGCTAATGGAAGTACACTAAGGGTTTGCAGGCAGAATTGTCTGTCTCATACAAATAGACTCTGCCCCACAGCACCCAAGTAGCTGCACACAGGGTGCATCACGTCCTTTCCAGGGCAGAAGTGCTGGAGGATTATTTGAGACCCTTCAATATAGAAGCTACAAAACTGACTCCATGGACAGCATTAATTTGCTCTAATCAGGAAAGAAGTTTAATTTTCATGGGGAAGAATGACTGAACATGACCAGCACAAATGTACTCACCTGTATATGAAAAGATTCTTCTAAAATAGTTCTGGCAATTAATATAACAAGGAATGAATTCATGATGTCAATTAGAATTTGATGGTTCTCAGAAGATTTTGGCTTTCTTTTAAAAGTTTCATTTTGTTAACCAATTAACGTATGTTGTAAAATCTCCTTCAGATCTAGAGGTTTTGTTTGCATTGTAGCAGCAAGGCTTTGATCTACGCCCTGGATTGTGCCTTTGTTCAAAACCAACATTAGTGTCAATTGCAGAGTTCCACAGGGGATGCCTGTAGCCTCTAGAGCATTGCCATTGGCTCAGGGCTTATCAAAACTGAACATATATTAAGTGGAGCAGTATTAAAAAACAATAGCCCAAAGCTGTTTCTCCATTAACATCTTGGATACCTCTACATTGTAATTTTTTTTATGATTAAATTTATATTTTTATTTCCCACTCTCAGCTGTCTCAACTGTTGTTACTCACTATAATCTATAACTGACAAAAACATAACATAGACAAAACATCAATCGATAGCTCTGACAATCAATAGATTGATCTCCATGCAAGCATGATCTGACCGTTAATACCAGCTCCACAACCACAAGAAATGGAACTGAAAAAGGTGTCAAGGCAAATCTGTTACCTGGCTGGTGGGCTTTTGCTTTTCCACCAGTGACTGCTGAAATACTAGATCCAGAAGACGAAGCTTCCATTTTTATTGGCCTTTTAACTTGTGGGAGTGAAGGATGCCCAACCACAGGTGGATGCTGTGACACTGGGTAGCTTGCTGCAGTTCTCCTCTGACAGATTTGCGCACGCTTTTCAGCCCCATGAATAGATAAACTTATACCTGACAGGAATAAGAATTAGTACTGTTAGATAGAAGAGACCAGCATGGAATAACTAAAATACAAAAATTGCCATGGTTTAAAATAGAGCTGTAACAGCCTTTGTGAGGAAAAAAAACCCCAAAACTATGAAAATGTGAATTTTCTATGAAAATGAAAATGTGACCATCTTTGCTGCTGTGCTGCAGACACCAGAGTCAACCCCTCTAATAGATATTTAAATTAATACACAGTCATGGTTTACTGCATTACTGGCCTGCAGGAGGAATTTTCTTCCATTCCTTCAGAAAACCCACACAGCTTACATAGGATGATATTAATGAGGTAACTACCACAGAGTGTATTAAATGACAGGTTTCTGATTGATGGACTAGAACTTAGTAATAATAGTTTCTTTTCTTCTCTGCATTCACAAGTGTTAAGAAGTCTCATCATATGGAAAAGATGCTACACTTCAGGTGGTAGCTAGCTTTTAAGAAAAAAAAATATTGTTTGTTTTGAGGAAAATGGTAAGGCTACAAGCAACAATAACATGGCCTTAAGCTTGAAAAACAATTCCACTTTAACCAGTCCTGTAAAACATTACCTACAACACTGGAATAGTCTTTCACACCATATGTTCTCAAATTTGTTACACAGCCAATTTTTAAATAGAAACTGTGATGAAAAACAGGCTTTACTCTTCCAAAGATAAAAGCAAAGTTGAAATTTACTGTGTCTATTGTACAGTCTTAGAAAGAAATACTCTCTTAAAGTAAAAATTGCTGATTCTAACTTCTTTATGTACACATGGATGCATTGCTCCAACTTAATTTGAATTACTCGCAGGCTACTCTGGCGAAAACCTTTAGACAATCTCCTTCAGGCAACAAAACTGAATGATAATTCTACACTACTGTTTTACACTTAATTTAATTATGACTCTCAGCTTTTATCATCAACTGCTATTTTAAAAAACAAATTAAAAACCCTAACCAGATATAAATGGGCAAACTGAGAAGCAGGTGGAAAAGCAGACCCTGAAAACTGGAACTGTGGATGTTGTAAGCACATTGTAAGTTGCAGTCACTCACAACCATTAGACATTGTCGGTTAGATTGCTCATTTTTGTGAAAGGTCCCTAAATGAAATTTCCAAGAATGCCTTGATGAGTCTGCTCTTCCAGTTCCACTGAAAGTCAACATATGTGAACCTTCAGGTCACAGAAGAGGTTTTGAATCTCTGAAACCTTTATACACTTTGATTCATAATATACTACCAAGGGTAAGAGAGCTGCTGCTTCTGTAAACAAATTGTGAAAACAGTGGGGTTGCACACATGAGGAAAGGCTATGAAAACTGCTCTCCTTTGAGAGCTTTGCACATTCAGAATCGAAGCTGCATGCTTGCTACCTGGCTTCTCTGCACTTGCACCAGAGCTGATCTCCTGAAGTGTGAAGGGACGAGGACTCCCCTGCAGCAACTGCTCACGCACCTCTCAGCTACAGGGCTGATGTAACTGCCAGCTGATTCTAAAGACTGTTGAAATCACATCTTCTTTAGCACAGACAGCAAATCTCATTCACTTTATACAGTTGATTCATCTTGGGAAAGGCAGAGTAGTAATTCACATGAGCAGAATGACAATGGGCATGCCTGAACATTTCTTTGACTATGTTAGCCATAGAGCTTACATATAGCCATACAGCTATAGCTTATGGCTATACGGGGCTTCAAAATGAAGCTAACCTCCAGTTGTATAAGAGTTCCTCTTGTGCAGTCACTAAAACCTTGTGATGCTCAAAATATTGTGCAATTATCCCTAAGGTATTAAAAATTAACCACAACTCTTTCCTATTAGCATCACCATTGATTGTTGTATCATTTAAAACAATCGTCTTATTGAAGCTTACAATGGTGTCAGTTATTCTACCAGTGCTAAGCATGAAGCTTGCATGGGCACAGACTTCCTAGATGGATCTCAGTATGGCTGTGCTTTCATTTGGTTATGAGTGATTTATTTTAGGAATTGGTTCCACACTTAAACTGACTACTGCATTTCTCTGAGGTTCAAGTAACTTTCTTCTCATTCTGTAAGCTCTTGTGCAGCTGTGAGTTTCCTAAACTATTTGTGCAGCTCTTTTTTTTTTTTTTTTCAGACATCAAAATAAATGATACTGCAGCCAGATCGATATTCCTAAGAATCGCAAAATTTGCAGATTGATCACATCCACAATTATGTTCAATCAATAACTTGACTCTGGTTATGTGCAACCTTTTGTTTCTTCCACTGAAGAGAGGTACTATAAAATTATAACACCAAAGTACACAAGAAAGAATGCGACAGCATTTTTGGAAATTTTACAGATTATTCTTTGGAGATATTAAAACGTAAAAGTGTTCCAAAACTACCATAGTTTACAGCAAAGGTGTGTCACCAATACATTCAACATATCTGGGAGTTCTTCATGCCACTCTCCTTGTCACTGTGGTTATTTTCTTCACATAAGACACTCTCTGAGAGTGCATTTTTATTATTTACATGAGAACCAGGTACAAGACAAAGATGCAAGTGTCCTTATTAAATTACCATTTCAGACTTTTCCAGAGAGAGCGAGCACATTTTGCTTTTCTATGTACATTTCTTTTGTTAAACTATAAGTCTGTAAAAATGTAAGAGAGTAATAGTACAGTAAACTATGGTATTACCTACCTTGTTTTCATGTGGTGAAAGTCCTTTTAAAAAAAAAAAAGATATTGGCAGTTGAAAATACATCCCCAGATAACATATAAAAAGCAGAGACAAAGGGAGGGGGAATCAGAAGTAGAAAAGCTACTGGGAATAGAACATGTAGCTTATAGGAGGTGAAAACCTGGTGAACTATTGACACTAAGCAGACTCTAATGTAAACTCCCTCTATTCTTCCTTCAATTAACACATGCTGCTGATGAATCCTGGGGTTTGTGGGTTAGAGATGTGAGAAAGCAGTGCAGAGGTCTCTGAAAAGTAGATGTGAAAGTTGACATCAAATACTTTTTTCAGCTTGACAATACCCACACAAGACGTTTGAAAGAAAGACAAGTTCCCCAGCAGTAAACTGCAGACTTCAATTAACTGCATTTGGTGGAGTTTTTCTTCTGCCTTCAGGTTTGGCCATATAGTTGCTGACACCAAAATCCCAGTGCTGTTACATGCCTGGCTACATGGTCTCTGATTGTACCTGTCCCTGCAGCATAGTCATTTTTAAGTGAGCTTGGCAACCTCAGCAGCTGGGTATGAGCACACTGGCATGCTCTGACAGGCAGTATAGATGCTACAAAACCCAGGAGTTTCTACTGCCTCTCCCTCTGGCCTAATATAATGGATCAAGAGCCTCATTTCAACCCAGGGCTGCAGTGCAAATGCAAGTGAAAGACTTAAATATTTTTCAGTAGCCACATCCAACTGTTTACTTTGGAGGTCTGGCTTCTGGTCAGGGCTCAAGTTGCCTACACTTGGCTGGATGCAAACCAAAGTATTTAAGAGTGGGAAGTACAAGTTTAGTGTTTTGAAGCAGTATGAGACTTAAGCCAAGTTTAATATGTATCAGACAGATTTTTTCCTTTCCTACATGCAGCAAAAATTCTTCTATGTTCAAATCCTCACATGCCTTCCTCTTCCTTACCTAGATTCCTATCATTTTTCCCATAAAAGCTTCTTTTCTCCATAAGAAGTTGCTCCTCTTGCTGCCCTTTTGTTCTCCTCTGATGCCTCTGTTTGAGCTTGCAGGTTCACCTAAGAGAAACACTTTCACTCCCTTTCTGCCAATGCATCTCAGCTCTGCAGTTTGCCAGCAGGGAAGAGTAGCCTCTATCCTGCTTCTGGCCAACTTTTATTGCTCCCAGCTATGTCTTTTTATTTTCCATTTTTCCAAAGCAGCATTTCTTTTGCACTAAGCATATTTCGCCTCTTATAAAGTGGTAGTATGCTTATGACACTAAAGAATTTATAATGCTCCAGATAACTCCTGCATATGGGAACATTAAAAGCAAAGTATTAATGTACTTCCAAGTCAAGAAGCAATAAAATCAAACATAAAGAAGAAAAAGGAAGGAAAAATTACTAATAGTAGAAAAGACTAGAGTGTGCCTGCATGCAAAATTTTATGAGACAATGATATTTGTCATATTGGCTTGTTAGATGCTACTGAGATGAATGACCACATCCTGCTCTACTCAGAAGTCACTCTGCCAAGGCATCTGATGGGGCATCTGCTTTGGACTCGGCTTAGCCCTGGCTAGGTGTTGTGTGCCACGTACCTTTGCACCACACACCTGCACCCAGTGGACCTCATCCAGCATGTCTGTGCCATTCGACTGAGCATAGTGCAGCGGCTCTGATGCTGATGGAGATGGCTCTAGTGCCAAAAGTGAGGTTAGCAAGGCACCATATCCAAATTATACTGTGCCAGGAGTGAGACGCCTCCCTGTCTGCGGAGACACTCCCCTGTAGTGACTAGTCAGGTTTAGGTCAGCCCCAGTTCTGTTCCACCCTGTACCATTTTGGGGTACAGGCATATATTTATAGGTTCCTTCCTGAAATGTCTGTCTCTAGCCAGAGATATTATAAACATGAATAAGCAATAATAATGCAATGCAAAGTTAAAAAGCTGTATAAACAATCTATTAGCTAACAGTGCTTAATTAGCCTCAAGTACCCTGACCTGCTTTGTAGACCTTCTCTGGGATAAACTGCTGCTGGCAGGTGCAGTAAGTCTTTTTGGTTTGGTATTATCAGAGTGTCAGTGCTAATCTTGGAGACAAATTACTCCAGCTATTTCTCTCTTTTATGTGGGTGTTTTATTCTGTTTCAGCCCTGTGTAGAGGCCTTAGAAGACGACTGAGGTAGACCCTTTTTTTCTAAGGCCCTTTTCAGAACAGAGAAAGTGCAAAGGAGCATAGAGCAAGAACTGAAGAAAGTCTCAGCTGCAGTGTCACATAGGGCCACAAGAAGTAAAGCAGCTCTGGAAAGCCTGCAGTCATCAAGGCACGGATAAGCAAGGTCATAAGGAAGCACACTTTGGAAGCATGGGCAGAGTTTGGAAAATGAGGGTTTAAGGTGCAGTATATAAATGGGTAAATTATATATTTCATTCCTTTCAAGTTTTACACCTAGGGAAGGATAAAGTGAGCTAATCTGTCCACCTTAGAAAGCTAAGCACCCTTTCCTCACCTTGTGCAAATTGCCATATTTCCCATTAAAAGTCAATGATGCTCTGCAGACAGCTTCAGCTTTTTCACATTTTGAAGCCAGCCTTGGTAACGCGAAGCTCAGAAAGGGCAAGGAACATAAAAGGTTTCTCATGCTTCATCTGAGACTCATCTGAGACTCAGCAGAGACACAGCTATTCTTGATGCTATGATGGACTCTTTTGCTTGCTCTGAATCCTATGTGGAAATGAATGTGCATGAGAGAAACATTCACCTGCTGCCCTCTGTACACATGCCTGAAAGCACAGTCTGAAGGTAGTTACCTCCCCCCCAACCCTATGTCCTACTTAGATAAGAAATACATCCAGAAAAGCATGGCTATCTTTTTCTACACCTTGTGGAAAAATGTTACAACAGCATTAGGATTTCTACATTAGATTAAATTATTTTTCAGAGGTTTAAATATCACCTCTCTAACACAGCATCAAGTCCCTTGACACTGGTAAAAAGTGATTCATGAAATCTTATCTGAGCCCAGATTATACATCAAGTATAGCTCTGAAAATGTTGAAACACTTCAGACACTTCAGGTGTAAAAAACACCCACAACTGCAAACCTTTAAATATGCAAACAGAAAAAGCAACTAGTTACAGAACTTCCGAGGAACTGGACTAGATGCAGAGAAAGACACTTGACAAGTTGCATGTGTTCAGTTTTCCAAAGCTTGGCATGGTCTTCACCCCGGCTCTCTCCTAAATATTGGAGAGAGAACAGGATTTGCAAGATCTATAGTAGTTTCAGAAGCTGTTCCCTAAATGTGATTTTTTTCCCATTTTCTATAAAAAAAATTATCCAACTAGCTTCTGAATTGACATACATGTTTAGCATACGTACTTTTGCATAGAACAAAACCACAGAGCTTAAATAAACATCTTGTAATGCAAAAACTGTTTGAAAAATGTCATCCCCAAAGTGCAATACTGAAAGAGCTCATGAATGACTACTTCCCTTTACCTTTCTACTCACTATAATACAGAGCTCTATCATAGGCCCTCTCTGCTGTTTTTATTCCCAAGCTTAGGAGACCTTGTTTACACTGTTTCTCTTCAACAATAAGCTGCTGCATACCTCCAATTATCCTTCATCACTCCTCCACCATTCCTTCCCTTTGGAAAAAAAATGAAGACCTGAAATGAACATTATGAAAGTTTCAAGAAAAGTTGCAAGACCAGAAATGCCCATGATGTTCAGGATGTGCCTTCAACAGGGATTTACACAGTGGCACAACGATGTTTGTGGTTTTGTTCTTTCCCTTGTAATTTCATTTGCTCCAAGATACTTGTAGATGGGCTCTGCCTCCCTGCCACATTCGCCAGCTCTTCAGGCAATTTTCTAGTGAATCAATTGTCTCCCTCCTAACCTACGTGCTCGACGTTCTATGCCAAGCTAAGGCAGTAGAAAGCAATACTGCATCATTGCTCTCATTTGTATGTTGCATCTTTTTCCACTTCAGTTGCTTTCTAGGTCTCATGTTTATAATTTCTGTAAGAGCAGCACTGTACAGCCCTTTTGTTTCAGTAAAACAAATCTTCACAAAGGTGTATTACTTGTTACTGTCTTTTTTTCTCCCCCACCCCCTGCCCTCCTTCAACAGGAGGAGAGTAACATCATCCCATGCCTACCAGTCACTGGTGGTTTTAAGATCTGCATTTTGAACTGTGACCAACAGCATGTCTGAACTAGAACCAGGTCTCCATGAAGAAAGGGCTTGTGTACACATTGGGTTTAAGCAGTGTTATCTGCACTGATCTAGAAACCAACAGTTAAAAAGCTGCAGACTCCAGGGAGACATAGGTTTACATTTGCAAATGTGCTTTAGGCCAGAATATCTTATTCTCCCCTACAGAAGTGGTATAACTTTTATATGTATGAATATACCTGTGGTATAACTGCATCCAGAGCCAGTGTCAATTTAACTCTGTCAAATTCCTAATGAATAAAAAGATCATACTTACCTTAGGCCCACCATCAAAGGCTTGTTTTTATATCCCCAACAGTGGTTTATTAAATTACAAGGTAACACTCAACAGCGACTATCTAGCGTGACTAAGAAACTCCCATAGTGCTCACAGAGATGTGAGATATCCTCCTGAAGTCATGAAAATGTCTTGAAGAGAGTCATAATAGTGCTACTTTAATGGTCTACATGACAGTCTGAAATACCACTTGTCTTCCCTAGGCCTGAAAGAAGAGAAAAGCTTAGCTAAGTGAATAAAAAGCTCTTTTTGGTTGCTGTTGACTTATTGGTGATTGTCATGGGTGTGCTGCAGAACCACAGTGCCAAATGCAGGGTGCTGTTTATGCAACTTATATGACCCCAGATGAATAAATGGATTTTTCCCCCCCCCCAAGATGCCTAATTTAATTCATTTTAAAGTCTAGTATTTTTATTTCTCTCTTAACAATTCGTTACTTACATCCTCTCTACAAAAAGAAAACACACTGTATATAGTGCATATACACTGCTGTATTTTCCAGGCTACTGGGATAAAAGGCCAAACAATGGTGTGTAAAATATACACCCCTTCAGTTTTCCCAGTAAGCTGCAATCAGTGTTGTCTGTCACCATCCCAGTTGACTGAATTCTTACTGGGGTTGCCTGCATTTTTATTGTTGTGTTTATAACTTTTCTCTTTCTGTTTGTTTTAATATCTACTTTGATTTACTTTGTTATTATAACTGGACTTTTAATAGTATTATAATCACATGCATTCTAAAGAGCAAGTGGAAAACCCAAAAATTTAAAATTTGCATGAAAATAGCATTGAGAAAGGACACTTGTCCTACCAGACACAATGGAAAGCAAAACCTGAGGCAAATAAAACATTCTCAGTGGAATGTTTATCAAGAATTGCCAACTTTTAGGTAAATCTTTGTCCTCACGTCAAGAGTTGCTATCAAAAATTTTGTTTAGAAAATAAATGTAACCTTATCTGTACCAGAAAATCCTGGCTTTTTATTTTGTTATGACTTGACACATTGAAAAATGTAATATAACATATTAAATAGAATACAAATTGTCAATAAAGATACCAGTTTCCTCTGATTGAGCCAAAACCCAATTATCTTTCCAATTACTGAAACACCATCTGTAATACCAATCATCAATTAATGTTACTGTAATGTATAAATACTAAGAAATAATTTAAAACATAAAAATTAAAACAGAAGGAAAAACACATCAATAATAAAGAAAAATAGAGTGAAAAGAAGTAGTCCAACCAAGATGAAACATTTCAACTGTCCAGAAGGAAATTTTGTTAGAAATATTCTAAGCATTACATTGAAAAGTGACTTCACAAAGTGCTCAAAAGACATTCAAAGGGAAAAAAAAAAAGCAAGAATATTAGAATTTATGTGGAGTGCATATTCTGGCTTTTGACTCACCATCTCTAGAAGTAAGTGGAATAAAGACTTGCACTAGAATGAATGTAGGTTCATACAAAAACCAACAGATTCAAGATCTCAGCTTCTGTCACAATAAATAACATCATGTCAACACTTCTTTCTTTGAGGCAATATCTATTTCTTTTAAAAAATTGGAAGATTGGTTCTGTCTTCTTAAGTGGCACTTACTGATTTGGAAACTATGCAGTAACTCTTGTCTTATTCAATTTACTATGTATGCAGAGCATTTACTAGTCAAAAATAGAACACCAAGATGATTTAAAACTTATTTTCACTTGTGTTAAGTACTACATTCAAAATTGTTTTCTTTCTCAATAGCTAGCTATTACTCTGATTTTCAAAATCAAGAGCATTCTCATTAAACCTGCCTGCACTGATTTTTGAGCCTTTTGCCCACGTGTATGCAGTAAAAGGTAACTGGTAAGACAGCACTTACACATAACACAAACATCAGGGCAAAGCTCATTAACAAAGCACCAGGTCAAGTCCCAAATGCTTTTTACTGCCTGAAGAATGAAGTAAAGCTCTAGCCATACAGATATATTTTAAGTGTAGGTAGATTTAAAAGTAGAGAATTCTTTTTTTTTTTAATATCTTAATGTGCTGCCTCAATGTCAACTGCTACATTTCAAATACCACAAGTCTCATTTTATCTCATTTAATAGTATATACTCTATAATGCAGAACAGTGCAATCAATCTGAGACATCACCTGTGAAATAAGAAAAAGAAACCCAGGAGACTTCACAGATGGGGAAAAAAAGGCTCAGGATACATCTGAATGTATCTGCCTTCACCCTGCAGACAGTAACAATTTTCAGCACAGCAACGAGGTTTAATTTAACTTCATCTTTTGGCATCCTGTTTCAGGGGACTGGTTCGCCATCAGTACTCTCTCCGTACTTCAGCAGCAGGTTAGCCCCAGCCATGGTCTCTGGGGAACCTGCATGCAGCAGGTTGAATAATACGCTCCTGTCTTTACCCAGTCCATGACCCAGCTACAGGGCCTTTTACAGGCTTTCAAAATGCTTTCTGCCCACAGAGAGTTTTATTAATCAATAGCTTTTACTTTGATGATAATTTTAATTAGATACTATACAAACAACATCTTCAGGGATTGGGGCTGGGACCCACAAGCACACCCCAGGCCCCAGAACCTCATATGTCCAGGGTCTGACATTGAAGGGAATGAGGTCCAGAAACCTCCCACTCACTCCTGGGGAAGGGGCTCTCTCACAGGATGGAAGGACATTGTATGGTATGTCCTCTCTAGCAGAGCCTGGTTGAGCAGCATTCTGCAAGGAAGAAGTACCAGCCTCCACACTTGCTAAAACGCCTATAGAAAAGCCATGTTAAGAAGGGCCAGTTGCATCAGAAATTCTGAGACATTTGTACTACTTTTGTGCATCATTAACTTTCAGCAACATTCTGTCTCTTGGCAAGTAATGTTTTTGGTTGTAATAAAGCCTATGGTGCTAAGCTTTCTAAGCAGTCACAAAGTAAAAGCAGTCTGTGGAGGGAATGGCAGTAGATGCCAGTGAAAAATCTGTGTTCATCTGTCACCATGTCTTTCTGGCAAAGACCTCAGGCAATTAATAATAATAAGAGGCTATTGAAAAGAATATGTAAACCTGCCATGTTCCTACATATATTTCTCATAGGAATCCAATTGATTGTTCTTAGTTTATGCTGGTCTGGATTGAACAAAGCACAGGTCTTGCTTATTTCACCTCTGAGCTACATTCTGTACCTGATGGAAGACCAATAAACTCTGAAATACAACAAAAATTACATAAGGATTGTCTGAATTTGGCAGATTAGTACACAGAGATGGAAAGCAGCACTCTACTGATTGATATAATTTTAATTTTTTGAGCTCTTTATAGCAGAATCAGAAGAAATGGTAGGAGGCTATAAAAATACAGTAGCTGTATTATAGGACATGACGTCTATAACATACAGATTTGTTTTTGTAAAAGGCAGTCCATGCTCTAACTCATTTACTGAATAACAGCCTTGTGCAAGGGCAAGGCCCACTATTCTTTAATGTGTAAATAATTCTGTGATACATTAGGAATTCAGAAAAACATGTGCTGTTTGCAAGATAAACTTTAAGCTATGTTTTCTGCACTACATAAAATAATGGATGTTGGATGTTCCCAAAAGTTAAGAAGCACAGATGAGACACAAATTTTCTGAATCCATCTAAAATGGCTTGATTATAGAAAGAACCTATAAAGAGAAACAAGTGCCTAAATTCAGCTCCTGTGACTGATAAACATCAGTATGATGATTATAAATAAGCTGAGAAAAATCTCAGTGAAAGGACATTTACAAATACTCTTTCATAAAACTTGGCCTATCTTCACTCCCACCTCTGACACTCAATGTGCCATTACTGTTCATTAATTTTCAAAACCATGAAAAGAAAGTTTTGTAAATATTTGTAAATTATATTTGTAAGTATTACAAATACATTGAAAGTTATGTTTGTAAGACCATTGCAGTCTGAGTATGATGCTGAATTTGTTCTAAATATCACATGAGTTTTGAGGATTCAAAACAAGCAGACAGGGAAGAGAGACTGTTTCTCTTCCAGATACCATTTTGCCCACAGTCAAGAACAGCCAGTTCAACAGATGTGTAGAACCCAATCTTCATAAGCAGTTCCTAAATTGAAATTTCATCACCAAAACTGTCTATACAATCCTAGAACTGTTAGTAGTGATTCTGAGAAGAGTTTAACATGTCATTAACTGGGACTGTTTTTGAGCAATACACAGTTTCTGAACAATTGAAAACGGTTGTGTACTCTGCTTCTGTGATCATGCACCATACACAAAGAGAAAACTCAAATACAGGAACAGCAGTGTATTGACAAACCAAGACAACAGTAAAGTTCATTTGTAGACACCTTAAACCCAAAAATACTGATAGGCAGCCTAGTCAATGAAAAAAAAAAAAACAACCCCAAAAAACCCACATCAAAGCCTTCCAAATGCAAAAACCTTTATTTTTGTTTAAAAAACACAATGAAGACCGAGAACATAAAAACAACCAGCCAATCTGCCTACCTCATTCCTTCCTGGGTGATTTCCTGGTAAGACATAACCACATAAAGCTGTCTTACAGACTCCCTGAAAGAGAGAGCAATGTATACCTCTTCATATTACATCTAAGCCACAGAATCAAAATGGTACCAAACATGAGGGGTCCCACTGGACTTTCTTCTAATCCTTTATGAACACAAGCCTAAATACCGGAAAGGCTGGCTTTAGAGATAAATTTCTTGTTAAATTTCTTTGAGGAGTTATCCATCAACCAGAAACATTTTTCTTCATTTACAAAGCAATATGAGCCTGCTTACAAAAGGCTATTAAATGGATCAGAGAAGTCATAACTACAATTGCATGAACAGCAATCTGGAAGTAGATTTCCAAAGATTATTTTAATGCCTCAATCAATGAAGTATATTATGTGCCTAAGAAGCAAATGAAGAAGATGAGGTAGAATTGGAGTGGATGAAATTTTATGAGAGAATGAACATTAGATAAGAATATAACCTGTCAGAGAGTATTTCCTCTCAATTCCTGATAACGTTCATGACATGTTCAGCTTTCTTTTCTTTCAAATGATTGTTATACTCTCTCCTTTTTTCATAAACTGCTGGGTTTGACTTCGCAACTGTCAAAATACATTTTTTCAATTACGCATCTCCACCCGGACTTTTAAAAAGTAAATCTAAACCAATCAAGATTAAAAAAAGTTCATTGTCAACAATATTGGTCCTTTCTTTATTTTTCTTCCCAGCTTTTCCAAGTTAACAATCCCTTTTATAGGTAAATACATCAGACCAAGTATAATAATGATTCATAAGAGTAAGTTTTAAAAATTGCCATCCAAATATGCAGGAAACACTTGGTGCTCTTATCAGTTCCATAACTGCTCTTTCCTTTTTAGAATTTAATGTTATATGGTCAAAAGTTTGACCAGCATGTCAAGGGAGATGATTCTCCCCCTCTACTCCACTCTGGTGAGACCCCACCTGGAGTACTGTATCCAGCTCTGGGGTTACCATCACAGGAAAGACATCAACTTCTTGGAGCAGGTCCAGAGGAGGGCGACAAAGATTATCAGAGGGATGGAACACCTTTCCTATAAAGAAAGACTGAGAGAGCTGGGATTGTTCAACCTGGAGAAGAGAAAGCTCCAGGGAGACCTTATTGTGGCCTTTCAATACTTAAAGGGGGCCTATAAGAAAGATGGGGACAGACTTTTTATCGGGGCCTGTTGCAATAGGACAGGGGTAATTGTTTTAAATTAAAAGAGGGTAGATTTAGGCTAGATGTGAGGAAGAAAATTTTTACAGTGAGGGTGGTGAAACACTGGCCTAGGTTGCCCAGAGAGATGGTAGATGCTCCATCCCTCTAAACATTCAAGGTCAAGTTGGACAAGGCTCTGAGCAACCTGATGTCATTGAAGATGTCCCTGCTCACTCTAACAGGTTTGGACTAGGTAACCTTTGAAGGTAACTTCCAACTCAAACCATTCTATGATTCTATGAAAGGACAAGGGGTAATGGTTTCAACATGAAAGATAGTAGATTTAAATATAAAGAAGTTCTTCACTGTGAGTATGCTGAGGCACTGGACCAGGTTGCACAGTGGGGTTGTAGATGACCCATCCTTCTAAGTGCTCAAGGTCAGGCTGGAAGGGGCTTTAAGCAGCCTGGTCTAGTGGAAGGTGTCCCCGCCCATGGCAGGGGAGTTGGAACGAGCTGATCTTTAAGGTCCATTCCAACACAAACCATTCAATGATTCTATAAAAACGTTTTATATATTAAAAAAAACAAAAACAAAACCCCCCAATAATCTCAAAGCAGTTATTTCAATTCCATCTCTGTGAATATCCACAATTTAGAATTCAGTGCTTATTCTCCCTTACACAACATTCACATTTAGTGAATACAAAGACCATAAATATTCTTAATTCATACAAAGTGATAATTCCCTACTTCTTTCTGATTTATACAAGTTCAAGAGACTATAAATGTATGAAACAAAGTTCTTTTCTCCGTCTCTTATTGCACTATGCCTCAGCTCATCTTTTCACCTTAATTTTAAAACTACAGTTCTTATTTATGATGCGTAAAATCTTCTGTTCACCCTTTCTATAGAAATGTGTATGTATTGTTCATTAAAACATGACAATAAAGATGCACCTTTTACAGCTGAAAATCCCAAATCCAGCTTTCTCGGTAAAAAGACTATGTACTAGGGTTTGCTTTGTGTTGATGGATGGTATGAGAAATATTTTGACCTAGCTATAATCCTATCTATCAGAATTGTTGGGGAAGGAAAACACTTGACAACCTGCATAAAGTCAATCCTTTAGCCAATTTTTTAGAAACACAGTCACAGTAATTCACAACAGTCATTTCCTTTTTGAAAGATTCTTGTTCAACTTGCAGTCACTTGGCATGACTTGCTATCAGCTTTCTTGCAGACACAATTCCATGCCTCAATGGTATTTGGTACATGCACTCCTTGCTGAGCTGCTCTCTGACCAAATGCCTTGTCCAGGTTAAAGCTGACACTGGAATTTAAAATAACATTCTTGACAGGCCCCTGTACACGTGAAAAAACCACCCATTTTAGTTCACAGTAATGCTATCCTCCATTACAAAGGCACAAAAGGCAATCTTCTACTTAACCACATTTCACATTAAATAAAAATATCACTGAATGATGGCAGAGACATTTCACAAGAACACACTTCAGATAATTGTTACCAACTTTACTGCTAACTTTACTCTAAAAGTTAAACTTTTCTAAAGATGTTACATAACATGAATAATTTAGTAATTCAGCTTATTTTTAACTGCATTACTTTTAATTGAACTACTGAGGTGTTGAACGTAAGGCTGTCATCTTTAAAAGATTTGTTACATTAATAACATTTAAAAAATCATTCCAAAAGTTTTCCCAGCTTGGAAAAGCTTTGTTCTAGATATGTACTGCACAGAGAAATACCTCTGGAATGCCAACAGCATCACCCAGTCCTAACTACAGCAGAATCAGCTTGCTTTCTTCAAGCTGGGGACAAGACCAGTGAAATAGAAATGAACTGTGGCTATACAGCTAAATAAAACCAGGAGGTGAGCTCATGGCCAAAGCCCACTGTGCCTGCTCCAGATGCCAGCAGTGCAGTGCAGCCACCCACCCATGGGCAGATCAAGACCTCACAATTACAGTCACAGACGGCATGTAAGGAGAAAAGGAAGGTCCTCTACTGATCTGCCCTCCTACCTGCTATGTGCAGTGTGAGAATACTCCCCCACACCCTAATACACTTTTGAATCATTATATTCCATCTAGGTAGAGCCAAGAGGGATATTTTATCAGAATGTTTTCTGTGGTATTTTTGCAATTTGATTAAAAGTAGTTGTCTCTTGATCAGTCTCCTGACCACCCTCTAAAATCTGCAGAGACTGAAGTTCTCTGTCTGTAACATCTTTCTCTCAGTCTCACATCTCCTTTGGACATAGAAAGTTTCATTCTAAAATTCCTTTATTTTGTTGGTTTCAGAATGAAACGCTGCAGTTCCAATTTCAGGGGAAAGATCAGGATTTCATCTGTTGTGCAATATTTTCACTGGGGAATTTCCAATGGAAAAACAAATTACATGTTCTTTGGATCTAATACACACAGATAATAGGACATAAAATAGTCCAGCTGAGTACAGAGAGAAATCAGAGGAACACAGAGATGAGTGCTGAAGTTACATTTCACTGAACTGCAATGTGTGAGGCATTTTCTTCTTTCAATGCATGAGCAACTTGTTTTCCCCCCCCTTTATTCTGTTACCTCACTTTTTTTTTATTTAAAAGAGGTATTTCCCAATAAGATACTGGTTATGCATGAAAAGGCAGCCCAGAACTAGGAAAAGGAAAAATAGTGTTCAAAGTATGACAGAAACATCCACAAACTGTTAAGTATAAATTCACCTTGATGATATCTAGTGGTATCTTATCACAAGTATTACCACCAGGCTCTATCTAGTTCTCCAAGTCTATTTTTAGGACAGCATTATGATGAGATTAGTTAGCATGCAGCATTCTTTAAAAAGAAAAAAAATCATCAGGACCATATAACTTTTACTTTCTGCATATAAAAGTCCTTCTAATTGATTCCTTGAAATCTTCTTGTAAAATCTATTCTCTGGGAACATTGTTAGAAGCTGTAAAAACTCACCTTTCTCTTAGACGAGAATGCTTCTTAAAGGCAACTTTCTATGTTTGGAAATTCACTGTAACGGTTGCCATGGTGATTAATTTTAAAAGTGAAAATCTCCCCTTTTAAAGTTTTTTCTTTAAAGAAGAAATGCTCCATACTAGGGCTGAGTCCTCAGCAAGGCAAATGGGAATGAAAATCCATCTTAATCTTGAAGGTTAAAGGACACTGCCTCTGCATAACTGAATCTTCAGCAACAGAGACATTTTCAGAAAAATATTGGGAAAACCTATTTTTACTTAAAAATGAAAGAAAAATACATTAATGGGAAAAAGAATTGAGGGACAAAAGCAACATCTTCCAGTGGTCAGACTGCAGCCAGCAGGCCAGGTTATACTCATAAAAGGAAGGAGGAAAGGAAGGAGGGAATGGTAGTGGAAGCTGAAGCACAGCAGACAAAACAGCAAAGCAGAGTCAGCTAAGATAGTGTCATCGCATTGGAAGAAAGAAAAGAGTTGCACTCCCAAGGAAAGAGTCTAGAAACCAAATGTTATTAATGAACAGCTCGTTACCTAAGGCATCTTCAGTTTTCTTTCTCACGGCTCAAGAAGTAATTTCACATCTATGTCTCCACCAATTGATCTCTCCTCTGCACAATACTGCACAGAGCTACGTTCAACCTTGGCTTTCCACACAACTGTGTTAGTTGCCAGGGAGCAAACAAATGTACAGCTCTGTTCCTGCAGTGAGAGATGGAAAAGTACCATTTCTTCTCTAAAAAATATACAATGTCCAACATTACATCATGCAACTTGTCACTGCAAAAATAATAGCTAGTGTTGTGTTAGTTCAATACCCAGGCAATTTATGACTTCCTTGTTCACATAAAGATCACAGTACTGTGAGACAGCTGCATTATTCATTATGTGTTTAATATTTTATCTCTCTAGACAGCAGTATCTGTATAAGCACAATTAAAATGTCTGATGTAGACAGAGTTGATTTTAATACAGTCAAATTTGTTTCCAAGACCTGATTGACCTTAAAGCTCAATGGTTTAAAAGGACAGAAGGAAAAACAGGATGAGACTCATGTGCTGCAGTGTCTGGATGTCACTCATTTTACCTTGAACAACTACCCAAGAAATACTCTTTACTTGGCCTACTACCACATTAGTCATTGTAACAGTAAAACGTTCTAAGCTGTATCAAATTAAGTTAAACAGACAAGGTCATGATGACAATGAAAGAAATCACCTTTTAAAAATGGCAGAACACACAATTAATTACTACTCTGTCACTACCATAAAATTTAATAAATTCATATGCTTTGGATTTACCCATTATGACTTCTAGGGGTAAATCTTTTATCTACATGGCATCAGAGTTACAGGTACGGACGCAATGAAATCTGGGTTGTCAACAGTCATCATCTCACTCCCCAGCTCCCAACTCATCTCACAGAGGAAGGATCCCAGATATCAGCAACTCCCTGCTCACTAAAGAAAGCCCAGTTTGGTTTCAGTGCACAAGTCCCAGCGAACTGTGTTTTGCAGCACACAGAGTTTAAGCAATAAAAAAACATTTGCAGAACAAGGAGGAAATGGAAGTCCAACATGCAAACAGCTGAACTGGTACAAGCATTTCAAGGTTGTTATCTGTGTCATTAACAGGTAAATTCATTCTTTCACACCCTAATTTCTATAGAGAAAATAAATAGATGAAATTGCAACTATTCTCCATATTCAGTCTTGAATAAGGGTCTCTTAAGAACTACGGAGAAAAACCACACTCCAGAAACCCAACCTTAGGACTTTCCAAATCTCCTTAGTGATCCTCCACTTCTGTTTGTTTTGTTGGTGTTTTTTAAATGAACACAAGAGTATTCAAGATCATTTTTATTTAAGACAGTTAAATAAAAACAGCATTTACCAGCATCAGTTCTAAGAGAGATGGGGGGGTGGAGATTAGACATAACTAGAACAACCCCATCCCTAGTGTTATTTTCCCACAGTAATTTTCATTAAAGTGATTTTGCTCTTAGCCCTCAAGTAATATACACGGCTTAGCTCAGTGGAAAAAAAATGCAAACCAACCAAAACAACAAGGCTAAATGAATCGAAACAAAGCAAAAGAAAATGTTGTGGTTTTACCTGAACTTTCTTCTTCAGCACCCTTGCTCAAGCTGGTGATGTTGAAGTCGACTTCAACAATGTTACAACCAGCTCCTCACACCAAAAAGAGCAAATCAAGGGATCCCTGTACATAGAGGGGAGAACCTGGGCACAGGTAGCTGGGGAACCAGCCAGAGAGATCCCTGGACCATGACAGGCAGACATACACCAGTTCAGAATTGTATTGTGATCTACCTTCCCTCTTTAAAACACATCCAAGATCTTCCCAGGAGTTCACCCACCTGGAAATAAAGTTAAGAAGGAAATGAAGACATAACTACTGAGTACAGTTTAAAAAACATTTGAATACCAGGTAAAAGTTCTGAGCAGTTTTTGACCTTGTGCAGAATGGGAACAAAAAGAGATACTAGATTGTTCCCCCCCCCCCCTCAAAGAGAGGGAAAGACTCAGTATGAAGAATAAATACTTTCATTATAAACTTGGAAGTTCCGTGATACAGGTAGTCTTGAAAACATAAAGGAATAATTTGAGACAAAACTTTTGTGGATGTTTCCAGCTTACAAGAAGGCACTGCAGAGACACATATCTAAACAAAGATATGCTTGCAGGCAGGGAGACTATCTGAGCCACCCTGGGACTGAACAAAAATGAGGAGTGCTAGTAGCACAGAATAAGGAGATCAGGCTTAAACTAACAGAACTCAGAAATGAGAAAAGAGGATCAAATTTATCTGTGAAGGGGGGGAAATAAATAAATAAATTCTTCTTCCCTTCCTCCAGCACATTTCCCATTAGCACTGGACAATGTGACTGGTTAATCTCTCCCTTTCTGATCCAGACTTCAGTTGTATCTACTCTATTTCCAGATTAGAGAGAGCTGCTGCGTGAACGTAGTAAAAGACAGCAGTATTCTGCTGTCAGAACAAGCTGCCAGCAACTCAGCAGCTAAATTTGCAACTTTTCTGTTGGATCAATAGGACCAATTCAGTTCCAGCTGGATGAGGGAGCCACTGAAATGTATTCTCCTGCAGCACTGCTAAGTGGCACCATTAGAATGAAGAATTGTGGCCAAGCGCTATTAATATGCCATAGAAGCAATCTGTGACTGCTACACAAGTGTATGGATTCCAGAATATACATCAAAGGACAGACATTGCTATTCAGAACCTGTGGAGGTAGACATGAGGGACATCCTCTGCATTGTATGGCAGAAGTGCAGGGTAAACCATGGAGTTTTAGGAGATAACAACATGGTGCCCCCAAGGTGCTGGATGCTTAGAGTTCGAGCAGTAAGTCTTCATTTTTTCTCTATGCAACCCCAAGCTTCCTGAAACACTTGATTGTGTTAACCACAAAGGAGTCATTTTAAAAGTTGATGACCTGACTGTAGATTCCTACTGAAACAGTGAGCAACCTAGTTCTCAGTTTCAGAGAGGAATCCCTCTGGAAGAAAAAGCCTTCATGGACCTAAAACCATGGTCCAGAGAAACAAATAGAAATTCCTATTTAGTAGTTAGTATTTAGTACTAGTCAGTGACACAAAACTCCATTTATCCTAGGGCAAAATTACTCCTTCCCATGTCATTGAGAAGTCCCATCAGAATGAAGGTGATGAGGGTTCTCAGTATATTTGACTGAGAAGTTATAAGTAGTGTTGACTTTGATCTGCTGCAAATACCAGCCAGGGTCTAGAGGTAAAGTATTAACTGACTCAAGTGTCAAAGCTTCAGCAAGGACTCTTGTGTAGGAGAAAGAGCTGAGGTAGAGACAATCAAGGAACATGATGTAAAGTTACATCCAATTCTTAACAAATACTTGGAGTAGAACACCAAGGGGGGTGAGGCTGTTCATCCATCTAACATCAAATATCTGAGGACATCGGAAAGATTCCAGCTGATTCATCCAGGAAATGTTCAGACAAAGGAGACAAAAGGACTCAAGTAATGAACAGCTACACCTCCATATCCTTCATGTTGCTTAGAAGACCCTGAGGGTGCTCAAGGCAGCTAGCACATGGCAGTAAACTGTGGGGATGGTCCAAGACCTGGGACCAAACATTTATCTGGGTAAGTAAATAAATAAGCAAAGCAGTAATCCTAGCATATTATTTTATGATTACTACTAAAAGTTTTAAGCTCTCTCAAGAATGAGCCAGAAGTGCACCACTGTGACAGAGAGGTCAACCACAGCAGCCTTAGCATAATGCCAGTAGTCCAGCATACATGATAGCAGTCCTGACAATATGGAAGGCATTATACAGAGGCTGAAAGTGCCACACTCACTGTTGCCAGCTGAAATACCAAACAGTACATACTTTCTAAACTGCCACACCTAGTTTTTTGGAACAGAAGATAGACTTTAGTCCCTGTCGATAACTCAACATGCCTCACTGAAGACTAATGGCAATCTCAAAAAATTGTGAAAATGAAGAGTTATTAAAGGCGCTGAAAAATTATTCACACTGCAAGATTAAGCAGATTGCAAAGGGCAAAATGTGCATCCTGCATCTACTCCTGCCAGCTGAGAGAAGTCCCCCTCAAGACTGGATTTTGTCTGAGAGGATTTCTGTACTGTCCCAGCAGAATTAAGGATTGATGCCCTGAGATGAATAGCACTTTACATGAAGAAGCAGAGAAAAACCAAATTGTATGTCAGGTTACCGGTCCTGCAGCATGATGCATGCCTGCATTGTACAGTGCAAGTTGAGGAAGAGAGCAGAAGAGGGCTTCATCAATATGGGAGAAAATGTTGTTCTCTTTCAGGTCTGTTCTCTTTCAGTGGCATGAAGCATGTATTTACAGGAGATGACTCCTCCAAATTCTGAGATCTGGGCTATGTGAAGGCTTTGTATTCTTTTGGCTAGTATTACCATGTGTAAACAGAAACAGGTGTTGTAGTATCCAACATACTACCTTCAAAAGACAAGCCAAAATACAATACACTAGAATAAAGCAGTTCAAACTCAAACAGAAATTTATGCACACATCATCTTCACCTGGACATTCAGCAATACAAAGAGCTTAGTGGCAAAGGCAAGGTACGTAGGAAGGAATCAACATCTTTTGAAGCTGGATGACTCCACTGCAAATTCGCAGGAACTGCAGAGCTGCCCAGCACTGGCCAGAGAAGTAAGGCTCTTTGCAAGAAGGGCAGTGTGCTGAACTGTGAAGCACATGCCATGGGAACAGCTGAGAGAGAAGCAGATGGGCAGATGAATTGTTACAATAACACAGTAAAGGCCAGAGGCCACTACACACAGATGTGCCAGTCCAAGTGCAGTTGTCAGGTAGCCACAGAACAGAAAGTGCAATACTCTTAAAAATCAGCAACTGTAACGCTGGAAGACAGCTAGTAGTGCAGGAAAATGATGGAGACAAAAGCGAAGACAACTGTGAAGCAGCTATACAGTAGCTGTACCATGACTGCATCAGGTAAGCTTAGAGCCAGCCTTCAGCTATCAAACACCAGTAATTCAGCCCCATGGAGGGCCAGTGGGAAGATGCCCAATGCCATACAACCTGCCAGAGAAACTGTAAGATGATAGAGGGAATTTTACTATCTCCTGTAAGAATGAACTAGAACTGGAAGATTATTGAGAATTTATTTAGAGGAATTTGAAACTAGCAGATAGTCTGGGTTGATAGGCAAAGCACTGCCAACCTCTGGCCTCAACAGAAGAGCAAACATTTGCAAAACAATCCCTGCCCTGAAATGACAAAAATGATAACAGAAACCTGTAGCAACCTGCATAACACTTGAAAGGAGGAATAGACCTTACAGAGAAAGCAGGTTGAGGTCTTCTCGGTCTACATGTCTCCACAGCTAGCACTATAGCTACGTTTCCAACACCTCTGCAAATAGCTAATTCAGATGCATGCTGCTACATGACTCACAAAATATAGTGGTTTTCTTTTCATTGATAAGAAAGATTATAACATTATTTCTAAATACTCAATACAAGGAATATTGAAGTTATTAAAAAAAAGTGAGCTTAAATTTTCTAAAATTGGGAGGGGAGAGGAGATGGGTGGAGTCTCCTTCAGCATTCTACTTCTGTAATTAGTCATTCTTAGTTCTGTTTTTTCCTCCACAGGTTTTAGATAAAATAAAAGTTTTCCTTCCCTGCTTTAATATTTGCCAATGCATTTTTTACAAGTATGTAATCTACTTTAACTTCAGTCACATGTCTAGTAGTTCTGGAGCTATGATGATTTTATACTAAATACTACAACTTGCAATGTATAATGTCAGAGAGAGTAAGAATAAACTTTCTCATTAAATGTTAAAATTATTAATAATACTACACAACACTGCAGCAGTTAAGAACCAATGTAGATTCCAGTCAGCACAGATTCAACAGGTTTACCTCCAATCACAAGAAACAGAAAACTTACTGCAAAACTACTTAGGAAACAAGAAGAGAAACAACAATGATGAAGGGGAATATCAGATAATGTTTCTCACACATCTCCGTCTGAAAGTCACCCACCTTCTAAGCCAAGAAGCAGAGATCCCCTCCTCACCAAGAGAAGGAAATCTCAAACAAAAGCAAAATCCTTGGCAATTATTTTATGTTTTGTTAAGAAATTTCACTTGTCTTAGAGATCATTAATCATTTTTCATTCCTGAAGAGTCTCAGCAGAGTAACACCATAAGCAACGTCACATTGTAATAGGTCATGTAGCACCACTGACACACTGTAATGTGCTCTGAATGCAGACATTTATGGCTTCATACTGACCTACTTCACGCTAATGGTATAGTAATGTTGACTTGTGGTTTTTTCCAAGGAAAAAAGGAAATAGTCATAGGCAAATGACCATTGTAGCAAGTAGCCACAGTTCCTAGAAGATGCTCTGCTCTTGCTATTAATGGTGTTACTTCTTATTAACCAGCCCAGTCCGGAGTAATGCTGTTTGAAAAGTCAAGTTGGCACGGTCATAGGGGGGCTCACTGACCACTACCAACAAGAAACAAGCCACCACATGAAGCAGGCTTTGCAATGTGCTGCTAACAGAATTGTGCAACCCTGCTGCAGACTGATGCCATCAATGAAGTGGCCTGAGGCTGGGCCAGTCCCAAAACAGGGAGAGTGGAGGTCTGCTGCTCTGCTGCTGCCAAGACAATGAAGGGGTAGAGTAACAACCTCATTTCTGAGAAGACTTCTCAACCTCAAATGCTGCTGCTTCACATTCCTCTGTGTTGCCCTCAGTCTGCCTTTCCAGGCCACTTGTTCAAACAAAAGAAAAAGCTAGGCTGGCTGCACCCTCCTGCAGCCCTCAGCTCAGGGTATCTCTGCCAGGATCCAGCTCTGCCCTCCTAGCACTTAGACCCTCACTTTGCTCACTTTCAGCCCATGCTCTAGGGCTACTTAGGCTTCCTCCACAGCTCCCCCTCTTGGGAGCCTGCCACGCTTTCCCCACCCAATCTCTTCTATCACTCAAAGGTTTCCCTTCTTCGTAAAAACGTCCTATATACCGCTTGTTCTCTGTCTCCTTTCAGTTCCCTTACAACATGCTTTCCTCCATTTCCTCTTTGATCTTTCAATTAATCTGGTTTCATTTGTTCAACTGCAGTACAAAGTCTTTGCAGCACTGTTTTCTGTACTGTTGTGTATTGCCTCCATTATTTAATTCTCTAAAGTCCTCTAGAGATGACTTATTTACAGGACATCATAGAATTATAGGAAGGTTTTTAGATTGTGATAGAAATGAAGTTGTCATTGTGAAAGTAGCACTGAAATATGCTGTGGATTTAATCCACTAAGTCATACATCCATGTACAAACAAGAGCTAAATGCCAGAACCATGAATATAGGTTTCATAGTAAAAACAATTTACTCAAACAAAACAAAAACATCCTCATATAATTGCATCCACTAAAATTATCTATTAATTACACTTTAAAATCAGTATTCAGGAAAAATGTTCCAGCAGGTGGTAAGCTCTATGCCATTCACAAATATTGCAGTATGTCAAATGATACTTAGGTATAGTATTTAATGAAAGCAAAACATGCTTCTCCTCTAACAGCTGGGAAATAACACTGCTGGGGCTGGTATAACACAGGACAAAGTCTGCTCTCCAGCCCATGTGGCCCACACTGGCAGCACTGTCCTGTTCTCCTGGGATGCAAGGAAATCCTTACATAGTGAATCCATATTAAAAAATGTTTCTACCTCATGCTGCAGCAGAAAGCAGAGATCAGATACCACTGTTATTTTCTTTCCAGTGTGTTGCTATTTATTAGAGTCAGTAAATTAACTTCACCACCAAAATGACTTCTCCACAACCACAGATAAAAGGTAAAAAGATAAAAAAGATAAAAGGATTAAAATATTGTGCACTTACGGATTCCAGCTGCGGTACTCTAAGACTCCTGTGCCAATGCTGTCATTCTGGTTACTAGTGGATGGCTTATGCAAGTTGAAAGATATAAATACAAACTTAAATACTTTTCTTGGATGAAGATTCTATAGCATCTTACTGTTTAAGTTTAGGTCTAAAGGTTTCTGTCTATTCCAAACCAGCTTGCATTTGAGCTTGAGTAATGGATCAGTTATTCTAGTAAACCAGATTTCTGAAATTCAGTGCAGATACCTCATTTAAACATCAACTTCCACTTGGGATTTTAAGGCCAAGGTTCCTCTGGTAGCCTCCTTGTAAGACTAAAATTCTTATTTAAAACCAGAAGAAATTAAAACCCAAGAAAAATAAACTTTCTTTAAAGTACCTTGACAGAAGTAATTACAGTTGACTTAGCACATTGTTTCTTGCAAATAATTCAAATTATTTCACATCATATAAAACTAATTTGGGGTTTATCTACTTGGAATTCCATCTACCATCATGCTGCCCATTAGCCTCATTATTTTGGGTCTCATTAGAGATTTGCAGAATCTTTTCTAATTTTGCCTTACCTAAACAATTCTTTATTGTGTGTAAATGTTGTTGCATTGGTGTTCACTCTACACAAAGACTTTAAATTTTCTCTACCAACTGCAGTGTCTGCTCTTTTTCCTTCATCCCTATGGTCATGTACAGCCTCTGCCATCTAGTTATGACTAATCTTCTCCTGCCTTGCACCTTTTACTTTGCCCCAAACTACCTTGGAAATTTATATTTTTGGTTTGTCCCTGCACTACAAATCATCTCTCTTTCCTAGAAAAGCAATCTGGGATTGACAACGCATCAGATAAATTTCAGTGTTTTTCGTTCATGTCTTCCATGCCACATACACCCTTCCTTATCTCTGCCTTCTCTGTTTAGTTCATTCCCAGGGGCTGAAACTGCACCTCCCTTATTTTTCAGTAAAATCCTGTAGCAATCTCTGGCATTACAGGCAGAAATCATTTAAGACTCTTACAACCAACTAAAATGTTTCATAGTAATTGCTTAAATTGGCAACATTTAAGATATTATGATGTTAAAGATGCCATTATCAGACATTTCCCTGACTGTGGTGTTCCAGGGAACTCCAACAACATGTTTGATTCAGGTGTCATCTTCAAACAACTGAAAAGTTTGCATACCTGACTTCCAGAGAAAACTTGCACTACTGACATTTCTTTAAATGAAAATAATGAAGGACCAGCTGGTAAAAAATTAAAAAAAAAAAAATTAGAGAATAAAAATAATCTACTAGAAGTCTCTGTCCGACCCATACGATATTAATTGGAAAATCAAACCAAAGTGAATGTGAAGAACAAGGATTTTTCTGCCTCTCTCTTTCTATTATGTATTTTTACATACATTTGAAAAAACCCCATATATATATTTCATAAGTCATCAGTCATTATAAGTACTACTACAGCAGTCATCATACTTGACATCTCTGCAAAATGTTGCTATAATCATATTCTAAATCTATCAAGATTAGCATTCTGATTTCCCTAGGGAAAAATATGGCAAGAAGGAAGATCTTCCAGGCTTCGGTAAAATGTAATAATACTGCACCATTCCCTCAGGGCAATCCATTTCAGAAAGAGTTGCATTACAAGGAAAGTAGAGCAATACTTCCAAACAAAATCACACAGGATACCAGAGATGAAGACTACCCGTGAGGCTGTTAACTTCGGTGGTACTTGACAAAGTGGCAAAGCAGACTATTTCTAATGACACTTATATTCAACACATGGCTGTTGTTCAACCGACTGCAACAACAGTAAGTTCAAGGCAGAAAAACATGCAGTGTGTAAATAAGCTCACTAATAAAAAGTGTAAAACTAAGAGAAGTCAGAAAGGTAAGTGGATAGGCCAAGTGAATAAAATGAAGCTTCGACTCAACTGTTGCCCCGCTGGGTTAGAAGAGATGTGCAGAATGGGTCTGAAGCATATGCTGCAAGGTGGAAAACAACAACACTGTGGGCCACAGATAATGTAGATAAACATTGCAGAGTAGGCCAAAACCACAAAACTAGGGAATGCATTTAGAAGCACCACCACGAAAACTTGCAAAGATCCCACATTTCCATAACATCAACTCTTCATGCACACATTAAAAGCACAACATCAAATCTAATATTAACATGTTCTGATAATCCAGAGGCTAGGTAAATCCTTCTCTCTTTCACTTCGAAGTGAATCTTCCAGTCTCAGTACAGTTTTTATTTGGTTGGTCACACTTGCTGGGATTTTTTTTCCTAGCCCTGTTTTCTGCTTTTCTAACTGTGAGCTAGTTAGCAACTAAACCAAAGAACCAGATACTATATTCTGTGGCTGAGAAAGACAGCTCGTTACTTTCAAAATATATTTTCATTGTGAAGAAGTCATGAAAAAAAAAACAAAAATCACTCTTTTGTATCTTGTGTTTACAGTGAACTCCCACAGTATACCGACTTCTAATTGTGTTCAGAGTCATACAGCATCATGAATTTCTTAAATTGTCAGTTAAACGTGGAAAAGCTTTCCTCTTTAGAATAAATTGAGGGCAATATATCTATCTACACATTAATCAGAGATGAATGAGATAAAAAGTGTAAAATGCCAGGAAATGAAGTGACCTCAGGAATACTAATTTCAGCTTAAAACAACTAAGCCTCAGTCAGTCTCATGGTTATCTGGTTCCTGTCCAACCACAATGATGAACATTATCTTTCCATATTATATTTCATTACATTTTTCATTCAGTGCTTTATTTTACCACAAGAAATGTGTGATGCCAGTGAAATATGGGCTACAAAGCCCCCAACCCCATCATCAATGGTGTGATCCACATACATATGGAGCAGTTGAACACTCACCTAACGTTTACACAGGAACCTGGTAGCAATGTGCAAAGCCCTCAGAGATACCGTAATAACTCAAAGTATGTGTGTCATGACTCAGTAAAGAAACAAACACCTTATTTTTCTTTGCTTTTGACTGTGAAAGCCCAGGTTGATCTGGCTAAATGCCAGAATGTCATTGTGAAAATTATATCTTAATAAATTCATGTTTTCCCAGCATAAGACACAGATAACAGTTGTCTTACTACACATTAAGCTCTTTTTTTATTATTATTTGCCTGAGGTCACCTTAACCTATGGCCTTTACTTAAAGAAAACAAAAAACAACACACCAAAAATAACCCCTAAACTTTTCTGTCTTTTAGTGTTTTCTTTGATTACAGATATAGGATTTGTCATTATTATGTCATTACATAATAAAAAGCCACTCATTTGATACTAAAGAATCTGGGAAAAGAGATCATTTTTATATGACATCCTCTCCTGAGCACATCTTTTTCTCTGGCACAATTGTATTTATTGTAAATAGAATAAAAATCACTATTCCCAAATCCTTTGCAACAAAGTTCAAATTTCCTTGTGAAAAATACTGTTACCTGGAGGCTATGAAACACAATGAACTAATGGAGCCTCCTTCACTCATCAGTTGCCTCAGAGAGGAAGATTCATTTTAATTTAACTGGAGTGATTTTTGACTACATAATTACCACCTGGATTGCCTCTAGCATGATTTTGCTATACAGTTCTTGAAAATATCAGTGCATTGCTTATCTAATTCTATGCTTGTTATAAAACTTTCCTTCAGACTCACAATAGCAAGCCCGAGTTAATAGTAGATACTGAGCCTATACAAGAGTTGAAGGCAGGAAAGAGATGGCAAGTGAGCTCATCTTTTTTTCTCAGTGCAAGTTTACTGCACGAGGTTTCATGTCATTTACCACCTTATATCCTTAAAATCCATCCCCCTTCTTGTTTAAATCACATAAGAATTGCTCATAATTTTGCTCAGTTTTACTGAGGATATGTTACTGAGGATCAGCTTTTATTGGATGATGAACCTTTGAAATTGTCAGTTAAAATGTAGCCACTCTAAACCATATAAGCCCTTTTGAAACACTGAGTGATATTTACTCAAATAACAGTGGATTATTATACAGTGATTTAGCAACAAGGTAAGAGTGACTGCAGGTGTAGTCAAGTTGTCACTGAGATGTTTTACTGTAGTACTTCAAGAAGACACAGTTTCTTAGCCCACAGCCATTCTCAGACACAGCAAGAGACATTTAAGAAGTAACACATAAGAAAGATAAACCTTATGTGAAATGAGGTTACACAGTATCTGGGGCTCTTTTAAAGTATTACCTGGTGACACGCATTCTAAAGAAGTCTCACATGTAGCCTTGTGAAACTGAAGCATTAGCAGGAATTAGAGTCCTAATCCTAACAGACATAAAGCATCGCAAAGACCACAGGCATGAAAGTACACCCAGCACCGAGCCTGACAGCTTGTCTAGATTTATAGCCTACCCTGATGTAAACCCAGCACCATAAAAGATGCTCTGAGACTTTGTTTGCTTAATAGGAGCAGATAATACCTATAATGACATTAAAATGGTGCCCAAACTGGAGCCATAATGCCCCCAACAGAGTCAGGTGGGATGATGCTTGCCTTGAGCTGTCTCACTGTAGAGCTCAGCAGGCAACCTGACTCTGCAAAGTACAAACTGCTTCATCAAGGCAAGTATCACAGCAGCATGGGAAAAAAAGGCAGAGAGCATCTTGCAAGGTCACTCAGCCCCTCCTCTACCTTCTGTATTGGAAGAACAAAGTCACAAGGGACACAAGCCACTTCAACCACTCTGGATAGTTTACAGAAGAGATTACACAGGTCCCTGCCCCATTCCCAGACAGGCTTCTCCAGTGTTGCAATCTCCTCACAATTACAATATTTTCCTTAATGTCTAAAGCTTCTTAGCTGCAGGTGAAGGTCTCTTCTTGATCAATGTGCTGTGGAATGAACAGACTATTCCTTTCCTGTCTGCTACCACCTCTGATGTGACATAAGCAATGGGACAAACGTACACCCTCTCAGTCTTTTCTCTGCTGGACCGAGCACCAACAGCTTCTCGGCTTACTCTTGCACACCTTGTTTTCCAGGTCTTGACTGCCTTTGCTGCTCTCTCCCAAAATTTCTTTCCTCAGCTTTTCCACCTCCTGCTACAAGTATATTGCCCCAAATTCAGCAAAATTCTGCAGCTGAGATCTTCCTTGTGCCAACAACAGAAGGAGGATTTCTTCAGGTATCTTCCAGACAGCTATCCCCTTCCCACATCCCAGTATGTTGCCTGTTTTGCAGCAGTACAAGATTGTTGGCTCAGAGTCAGTTTTTGTATCACTGTATTTCCCCCGCCCCCAGATCTTTTTTTCCAGAAAACATCTACTTCTTCCCCATCCTCCACAGTTGTAGTTCATTTCTTTCTGCCTAAATGTAGTCATCCCAACTGAATTGCATCTAACTTTTTTTCCAGACCATCTTCCCAGTTTATCTGACTATTGTGAGACTTCTGTCCTTCAACATGTCTGCATCACTTCTGACAGTTTGGTGTCATGTGTAAATGTACTCAGAGTATACCATATTCTATCAACCCAGTTTCTAAAAAACAACTGTATACTACCAAACACCACATGACCTCCCTCAAAAACCCTGCATTACACAGCCTTTCAGTGTAACAGGTTTATCTAGCCTGTGCCTATTTTTTCAGAACAATATTGTATGCACCTTGTAAGAGTATCAGGCTTCAATAGTTTGCGAATGAGAGTGTCATGAATGACTTTGTCAAAAATCATTACCAAAGCCAAGATATATATCAATAACTATCTCTCCCATACCTAGAAAACATGTTACTCTGTCACAGGAACAAATAAGATGTCTTTCATGCAATTTCTTCTTGACATGATCTGATGGCCACTGCTCATCTCTTGTTATCTTCTAAATACGTATCAAAAGCTTACTTGCTTAGTAACTTTTCATAGTTTGTGTTTTTTTTTTTCCACAGAGCAATGCTAGACTAACTCACCAACAATGGCTCACTTTTTTCCTCCTCTATAAAAGTGCTCAATTAATTTTTTTTAAAACTTTTTTCACTAGTAAAATGGTCCTGGATTGTCATGATGGACTGTGATACCTCTAACACATTAAGGTTAAATTAAATCCTCTGCTTGCACTGAGAGACAGTCAAACTAACTTGGCAGTACTGTGCTCTCCTTCTCATTACCCTAAATAGGTCTTTTTAAGCTAGCCTCTCCTTCTGTTTTCTGCCTTTGAAAACGTCTCTCTCCTAGTTGCTTAAAGTGTAACCTCTTTCTACTAGAGCTCTGCACTGGTAGGCTGCTAGTTTGAAACATCTAGAAAAGCAGCAGACAGTTTTAGACAGGGCTGGTGGGGCCGATGGGTTGACTTCTGCCCTTTTGCTGCTCTGGCCGCACATACCCAGAATTTTCATTATAATGGGATTTTAGTCTGTAGCCCTTACCTCTGAAGTGCCGGAATATTGAGAATCTGGAATTCGACATGGCAGGTGTCAGGAAAGAGAGATGTACGTTTTTCTTTGAATATGTGATTTTCCCTCTAATGTAACCTTTTTTATGTTGCCTTGGTTTGGGAATTTGAGGAGGGGAGAGTTTCAAAGCTATCTTTGTTCCACGTGAGCACACAGCATCCCTCTGATGCCAAAATGAATAAGGCAATGCCAAAGGGCCTCACTTCTGTTGAAACAAGGAACTTTCAGAACCTCAAATATTTTCCATTCATGAGGCTCTAAATGTTGAATTTGACTTAAATTTGCAAATTTAACCAAATTTAACCAGCCTAAAACTACACATAATTTATTTTGAGTAAATAAGCTTTGAAATGTTTGCATTTTTTCTCTGTTTTCTGTCTCAACGCACAAAGTTGTCACTTTTTATTTGCCTATGAACTGCCTCAGTTTTATATATTTGCAAAATATGGATAGCTTTTCAACAAAATAGCAAGTACATACCATCCTGTCAAAAAGCATCTACTGCAAAACAAAGATTTTCTGCAAAACAAAGAATTGCTTCAAAGCAAAGATTTGCAAAAGCTGCTCAACAGAATTATTATTAAACTCTTATCAACATTAGCAAGCCAACATTTCTATAATACTATATGAAGTAACTTACATGCTTTAGCAGAAACTTCAGAGATAAAAAACATCTGGCAAAAAAAAATCTGAGGGATTTTATTGGTAATCTGCCCTCTTCTTTCACCCGCACTTTGTTGTTGCCATTCAGATGTCAAATAACAAAAAACTCAATTACTCATAGATGCACAGATGAGTCTGACCCAGAGAAACAGCTGTTCAGCATCATCTGATACTCATCTGAAGCTTTTTCCACCAAAGTTTCAGGGCACCAGGCTAGCACTGTTATGTTGGTGCTAACAGAACAGGTAGCAGCTGTAAGAGACACAGGTTTTTTTTCTTCATATAAAAAATACAGGGCTTAAGTAGCTATGCAAGAGTGAGAGGGGCAAGTAGAGAAACATCAAGGTTATCAGGAGAGAACACCAAAGCACTAATCCCAGGTTTGACCTGAATTTTCCTCGCAAATGTTGAATTAGCTCAGATACTTTGCATTAATCTTTTTCATCAGACATTTTAATTCTGTGGTCTGAAAGTGCCTGGTTTTGCACAGCTTCCCTCCAGAGCTATTTTGATCCTTATTACATCATATTAACATAAAATTATACAAATACATTTCCAAATAGCTAATGGTCTTCCCTATTTATTTACTTTACTTCTCACTGATTAAAATTTGATTCTGCTTGCCTTCTACAACGTTATATATAATCTTACATTTATTTACAAGCTGCCTGAAGAAATAAATTCTTGTTCTTCTTGGGATGATATACATGCACTCTGCAGTACATGGCCCATTTAACTGAAAACATGTCTACTCTAATTACATGTTTTCAGGATTGTGCAAAAATCCTAAAAATGTTTTGGTCAGATATTTGCAATGAATAATTTAAGAAGTTCTAAATATTTCCAAAATATTTCCTTATGACAGATTGTAGGAGAACAAATTCTTTTATGTAAATTAATGAACAAAATGCAGAAAATGTTCTTGCAGGGTAAGGAGTAGACTTCAGCAATACTCAGGTCTGTTGCCAAAGACCTTCGTTAATAAACTGATCATGCTTCAATTCATTATGAACCTTACATGCCTTATATTGATCATTAAACTGAATTTTCATGGATAACTACGTGTTATGGGAGTTGAGGGAACAAAACTGGAAGTGAATGGGGGGAAAAAAAAATGAATGAGGTTAGATAATGCACTTGCCAGACATGAAAGGAATGACACAGATACAGTTTAACAGCAATATGATTACTGTTGTGGACTAACAATATAGCATTTAGTTACATTCACATTTCTTCCCCACAAAAAAGAGATTAAACAATTATTTAGAATGATATATACTGTACTAGAAAATTGGAGTTTCTGAGACAGGATGTTAGTTTTTGACAGTTACACCTGCATGGTGAAATAACAAGAAATCTGATTGATCTTCTTAAAGCAGAGAGAGAAAGTGTTTGCATATGTTCCTGAATTTTCAATACAAATTTTAACAATGAGAGGAAAAAAAGCAAAAGGAGCAGCTGGTAGAGGGTGTAAGAGACACAGCAGTGCCAGCTTTCCCTGGGTTCTCCCCTCAATAACCTGTGGCCTTTCCCTGCAAGCACCGCTCTACCTCACCAAATGGTGTTACACCTCAGGAAGCTGACAGGAAAAAAAAGTTGAAGTAGCAAGGTAAGTTCCTGCTGCTGGAATTAGGGGAGCAGAGGAACAACATCTTTATGAAACTCTCTCTTTCCACTGTGTTTCAGACTGATTCATGTCATCAGCATTTGTCTTGCTATGGAGTAGAGGTAAGAGGAGGCTTTGATGAAATACGGTGCCACTGCTTTACCTCCAAAAAGTTAACTATATTCATGCTCTAAAAAAAAAAGAAAAATATTAAAGAGATTTCTGTTTCCAATTTATTTAAATTACCACTGGTTTTCCTCATTCCTGCAGCAAATATATGATCTGTTTACAGCATGAGGTAGGGGCACTTGGGATTCAAAAATACTGTACTGGAAAAAATATAAGCAGTATAAAAAAAATAAGAATTTCTACTGGGTTAAGAAAAACCTTTCTTCCAGCACTTGCTTCCAAGTTACTTATAGTAACATCATTTTAAGCACCTTCATGATTACTATCTAGATGCCTTTCCAGACCTGTGAACTTCTGCAATAGGTATGTATTATATTCAATATTAACAATAGCATAAGTATTCTTAGTGCTTATTTGTAGCTTGCCTGCAATTTTTAGTTCATCCCTTTCTTTCTCCGGTTTCTTGGTTAGATTCTTTTTATGGATACAATAGCCACATAAAGTAAATTGCTATAAAACCACAGAGGTTGAAAAGGCATTTTTGAGAAGTACAGCAAATAAATTCACAGGGAAATCAAAACACATGGGAATCTGGAAACCACTTATGACCTGGGGTTGCTGTCAATAGGAGAAGCAGCTGCAAAGCCGAGTCCCAGATTTAGAATGCTGCCCTCCTGTCTGGGGCTAGCTGGGAACAACTGTATGGAAGCTTCCACCAGTGGGACCAGCAACTACCTACATCACAGTCCACTGCTGACAGCAGCTGCCACACTTGGACGCTCACAACCACTACCTGAAAATAATTTTGGTGCTAACATAGAAGAGACAAGACTTTCATAAAGTAATCCTAAGAGCATTTGCTATAGAGGGCTGAAGAAATGCACCCTCCTACGCCACCTCCAGTTCTTGGAGATCTCTCCTGAGCATCAGGTCAGCTCCCTGAGTATGAGTGACCAAGGACAAGGTACGTAATGAATATTTCGTACAAAAAGCAGCAGGGATTTTCCCACTTGCCTAGGTCTGCAACATCTCACAGCAGGAACAGCCTAACACAGAAAACAAAGTGCCTTTCTATTTTTTCCTTCTTAATTTACAGCTTGCTTAGATGAGTAACCTCAGCACATCCAAACCTCATTACTAGAGGCAAACAGCTCAAACATGGATCTGCCACACCAATCCCTGGAACTGACACCAAAGTTGCAAAGCAAATGAAAGAGTAGTTCCAGAAGGATTCCTAGTCTGGGAGAGGAACTGATACTGCATTTTTACGTAGGTACCCAAACTTACTAGCCTTACAATGGCCACACTATTTGCATTGAAGACAACGATTTATTTCCTCTAAGATCCCTATGACTCTCTCACCTGATGGATTTTCCATATACATTCATAAATCAAATTTTTCTTTCATACAAACAGACTCTCAGCTTAAAACCTACAAGACTGATAACACCCTGGGTGACCAGTTCCAGCACATTAACTCCCCACAGGAGTGTTACCTTCACATGCTGAGTAGGGAAGACCAAGCCTCACAGCAAGACAGGCACCACAACAAAAAGCAGAAACCCAGAACTCCCCTTCATGGTGACAGACAGCAAGGCTCTAGATGCTATCTCCCATCATGTTCAGCTTTCAAATAGGCTTGTTCTTGCAAACTCAAACATGAGTAATCTTGGCTAATACAAAAGCAGAGAAAACAGTCACATGAATAGTGAATTGCAAGCTCAAGCCCATTATTTATCAGAGTATGCAGCTGGTAACAAAACCAGTCATCTTTACATTCATAAGTAAGGCCCTTAAGCACTGGCCCTGCTGTTGGTATTTTTTTTCCTCCTTTTTTCATAAACTCACTTTAGTCTCAAAAGCTAAGTGATTCAAAGAGATAATTAAATAATAAAAACATTCTGTTTGAAAAATTGCAGCATGTTGCCCTCACACAATGCAAAGAACTAGATGGGCATTTTTTTGGCTGTTAAAGGGTCTGTGGTTGTTGTTTGCTGTCTTGCTCTCACTTAAACCGTTAACTTTGGGGCACAGTTTTTTCAGCTCATTTGCCAACAGTGGGGTTTTTTTTTAGATTGCAAGACTAGGTCTTTGAAATGCCATTGGCACAGAGCTAACTTCTCTCTTGCAAAAGTCTGCGGACAACTCTTAAGTGCTTGGCTCTTTTGAGAATCAGACCATTTACTTTATGTCCAACAATACAGACCTGAAAGCTCTGCTTTTCTAAAATGCTGGCTTAATCAAATAAAAGAAAATTCTGCTGTTTTTAAATGTACTTACAAACATTTATCCACTTGTTCTTCAATCTCTACTTTTCACAGTGTTGAAATATTTACCCATGCATTGAGAGGAGGGGAAGGAAAAAAAAAAAAAGAAAATCAATACTTTCAAATCAGCATTTGGCACCTGGCATTTGTTGACCAGAGTGACATAAAAATTCTTACTCCTGAGGAACAATGGCAGTACTTCACTGACAACAAGATATATGTGAAATGGCAAGTGCACATAAGAAAATATGAATAGATATGATACCTTGTGGGGTTTCTGATAAGTTACGTTAACCATATTTTTAAAAAGATAACAAAGAATTACTGCAACCTCATGGAATGATGCCACAGAAAGATATAGTGTTTATGTTCCAAGCATTAGTTCATCTTAAAGAGGTATGTGGCTCAGCCCCACAGGATCTGAATGTCCGGAAGTCTTTTATGGGTTTATCCTCAGAAAGAGAAGATGAGTCAGGAAAGTTACCCACCTTACCCTATTAGATACACATAGCCTCTGTGATACTCCTTTGGTCACACTAGAAGACTAGCCGACAAGAAACAGATACTGCAAAGACATGTCCATCCAACTTCTATAAAATTACCACTTTCAACCTATAGATCTAGCAGAATGAAAATGAGAATATTCAGAAAAGTAAAAAAGTTCAAAGCTGTGATACTAATACCTCATCTACCACAAGACTCCGTTGTAGGCCCACCAACATAATTAAAGAAGCTCCTGAATCCCAGTGTGTAGTCTGAATTGTAGTATTATTAAAATGCTAATAAATCAGTACACTTGGTATCACTACAAATAATTAGTTAATTCTCTGGAAATAATTAAATTATTTTGTTGTTCCATGTTTAAATATACAAACATCTGTGTACCTGTGGTGATTGTCTGTGTGTGCATAACTCCATTTGCATTTTAGGTAGCTGCCCTTCAAAAACTGTCCTGTATTTAATATTTTTCTTTACTGGAAAACCGTATATTTCCTTAGAAGCTAGGTGGTTTGTTTGAGTCCACACTGCATGTCAGAGTTGCTGCTGGTGTCAGGACCTGTGCTACTACCTGCAAGTTTTCAGAGACGTTCTCCGTCCACACACCCTTGGACTGTGTTCCCTCTGCTTCTGCTGACCTTCCAGGCACTGCTGGACACAGCTGTAGTTCGAAGGATCAGTATCAGTGACAGAATTGCCACATTTAGACTAGGAACAGATTAAAACTTGGATTTGTTCACTTTGAGCATCCCTGATATCTCCCTGTCACAACCATTACCTGATCAGTCTGCAGCTGTACTCTGCAGGAAAAGCAATGGCCAATGTTTCAATTTTACAGTCACGTGTAAAGACAAATAGAGACTAAGTATTTTCTGAAAATCTCACGCTATGTTCCCAACAGAGCTCTAATTACATTGATACTGGTTTGTAACCCAGGTTCAACGCACTTAAAAAAAATTTTTTAAATTAAGATCTTATTTCACAAAGCATACTCAAGACAAAAACTGTCCAATTCTCTTTTCCAGGCTCCAGTTCAGAAAACTGGAACATATAGAGGATAACTATCTTATTCACTCTCTGTTTTCTTTGTTTTCCCTCTATTTGATGACACATTAGGAATTAACATCTTGGAAAAAAAGAGAAGAAAGAAGGGAAGAGACATCTTTTGTATTGTTCAATATTTTCCCTATGCTCTGTAGCCTAGTAGCTTTTCTAGAGAAATAAATTAGCCTGCAGCACTGATTTTTCCCCAGACACCTCTATTACTTTGAATTTGCATCCTTATTCTGTATATTATGTATGCCTGTGCGTCACTGTGCCTGAATTAGACTACAAGTTCCTTGCAGCAGAAGACCTTATTCTGTTCACAGCACTACATTCAATTTTGATGTTCAAATAATAAAGTAATATAGGAAACATAACAGCAAGAAAAATCAACCAGAATATGCTTAATGCAAGATTGACTACAGGTCTAACAGCTACTAGACAAAAATCCATAGGCAGCGCAGCCTAAATGTTCACAGCTGAAGACTTAGAAAAGTAGCCCCACAGACTTCAGATGATCATTTCTTTTCACAAACGCGCACCGTGGGAGCTCTTCTACTGAGGGAGAACAGCTCTTCCTAAAATAACTCCCTGCATGGAAATGCTTATTCTGAGATCCTAAGCATTAATTCCTGTCTCCTCCTTTTTCTGGTTCATGCAAGGCTGGTGGGGTGGAAGGAGCCACATTCCACCTCGATGCTGAACTTTCAGAGGGGATGGAATCCCCCAGTGTTTCTCACCCAAGGGTGTGTAGTGGCAGAAGGGATACCATTTTCAGCTCAGTGCAAGGCAGCAGGAAGAAAAAGTCCCAGGGCTCTTCAGAACTGAATACAGAAATCTTGAAGGAGCATAAGGAGGACAAAGAAACCCACTTTCCCCTGAACTCAGAGAAGACTCCAGAAAAATAGAAGTCCTGCCAGCAGAGACAAATATAAAACAGTTCACATGAGCCATCCACTGTTGTTTGTTCTCCATTACCTGCCTTGATTGTCACACTTCTGACAAGACTAAGAACTGCTGCTTGAAGCCACTGGGATCAACAAGGGGGCTTGGTATCATTTTAAAACCATTATACTGATAACCTGCAGGACTCACCAAGAAACAAGCACCAACAGCACAAAAGGATTTCTACAAGAACTGGATTTCTTCAACATATTAGTAACTTTAAAAGTTCTGATGATGTAAACAGACCTAGTCCTTCAGAGGAATAAACTAATCACCTCAAAGGGTTAAAAAAAGGCCTTACTTTCTCAAGTATCACCATAGGATGGATCTGGTTAACGTGGTACTGAGGAAGCTTCATTGTTCTCTATAGCATTAAGAGCATCCCATTGCCAAACAGAATGCAGTAGATGAAGAAATTATCTGATTCAGCACCTCCTGCCTCACTTTGTAATCATTCATAGATTTGCTTAATCTGCTGTACTGACTTGATAATCTCAGGTTTTCCATCAGAACCTTGGTTTTAGGAGGTAAGGAGACATTCTGTAATTACACTGCTATATATTAAATCGGCGTTGTCCCAAGCAGTGCATGGGATTACTGAAAATGAACAGGATGAGAGGAAGGAAACTATTTTCTGCCTAGTCAGAAGTTTTATTCCATTGGTTCTGAACAGCCCTGTGTGCATGGTTTGTTTCCCAGTGGTGCCGACTCCTTTCTTCACTATGTCTTTTCCTGCACAAATCCTGCTTCGTGATCTTTCAAGTCCTGCCTTCCCAGTGCAGCTGCAGCTCTCCTGGATAGCATACAGCTGGATGCAGCCCTCTCATTTAGCAAAATGGGTTTTTGAATCTATGCCTGTGTAAAATTTTGATGCATGCTGTGATACTAATGCAGCAATCACAAGCTTTATTATATTCAAGTGATTCTTTGTGCTCACCACACATAGACGAGTCCAGAAGGGAATTAGGTGGGAGGATGCATCCTCATCTCCCAGCAGAGTATCACACAAGCATGTTTCCTGCTCTCTCTCCACCTGCTCCTGTGGTTTCCCTGCTTGGAGATGAGCAGGGCATAGGGATGGATGGGAGAAAGTTCTATGTCAGTTACCAGGAGATACAGCAGTTGTTTCAATGACAGCAATCCTTTCAAAATGGAGAGCAGCGCTTAATCAGCCAATAGCTAGTGACCTGGAAAGACAGGTAATTTAGTGCTTGGCTGCAAGATGAAAACTTAATTGAAGCTTTATCAAGTGCTTACAGAACTTACAAACAAGCCCAAATAGCCCATGAAACAAAAGGGATTGTTATCTTACACCATTCAAACCAGTTGCCTTGCATTTCTGAGCAGCCAAACAATCCAGATTGAAATAGATGGGACTTCCTTGTGCTTTACTGTTGCTTCACTCCTGTCAGCAATTTCCAGTGATTTCAAAGCTGTCATAAATTAAACACTGCGGTATAAGCACCAGTGCTCAAGTTGACTGGATCTAATCTAGAGACATGCCAAGGTCCAGGCAAGCTCGCAAGTTCTTGGTTTAGACCACGTGGGTACTAAACGTGACTGGAACAGGGTCAAACCCATGAGTTCATTTCTCATTAGCACTATAAGTGTGACCTCCAGCCTAGGCCAGGCTACAGTGCACAACCAAATAGGAATAAATAAATAAATAAATCTAGAAACCAGTTGACACATGCTCATAAATGCTAACTGCTATGTTAGGTCTACTCGCTTGCATGAACTGGCTTAGAAAACCAGTCTTTACAATCTATATGCTTTTATAGGTATTACCATAATGTCTCTAACCACCTTTGCCTCTAGGGCAACACTTTAAAACATCCAAACAAGGAAAGTAAGTGAGGGGGATAAATATTCCTGGAGTTTCACAACAGTATTTTGTCACAACTAAATGTGAATAAAAAGACTTAAAGCATAACTGAGTCAATTTCTCCTTATTTTACTGCCCAAAACTCCCTTTCCTTGCTGCCCTGACAATGTTTGACAAAAGAGGAATCCAGGGGAGCAGCCTTTTTTCACATTTTTGCCAGTGTTTACTTCCTGATCAGCAAGGCTTCAGAAATATGAGTGTAATAAGCACCAAATCCTATGCAAAACTGAATCATAAGCTTATCATACATGTTATACTCAACTAGAGGCTGGAAATGTGCTCCTTTGATTTGCTCACCCTTTTAAGCATATAAAGAGAAGTCAGCAGCTAGCTGCACCACATTCTAAGTGATTTTATTTTTGTGTGTGTGCACACTGATAAGAGCCATGATGTTTATTTTTTAATTGACTTTAGGAATGGATAAGAAATGTTTTGGATCAACCTCCAGGGTAGCAGCACTCCTCTGTGAAATAAAGATCTGTTGTCAGTGCTGTTAATGAACAGAATTACCAGGCTTTGCTATGGTCTTGACCAAACTAAGCATAATTCTGCAGTGTCAGTTCTTTTCCTTCTGCATCATCTGAAAAGCACAAATAGAACATAACTTGGCCCTAGCTGCCAAATGGAGATGAGCAGCAGTGGAGGGGAGAGTTCAGCAGGCAAAAAGGTAGCCAGCACTATGCCCTGCACAGACTGGGCAGGGGCAATGGGTTACAGCAGAAGGTAGAAATCCTTTCCTTCAGTTCGCTGGTGCTGACAAATCAGGATGGTGCAGTGCAAAAACTGGGAACTGTTGCTCCTACTGTTTTTACCCTTCTTTCAATCAATGAGACTTGAGAAAATCTGGACCAATTTTTAAATATTTCTCCTTACACAGATAAGTACCTTTGCACGCTTTAGCAATAGGCTTTAGCTGTAAAAGACATTTTGCTTGCTCATGCCCCTGGATATTTTTTTTCAGAATACAACAGGATGATCAAGACAGAGCCTTCAGTATCTTCCTCAATTAGACTAACATAGAGATGGAGACCTTAACAACATGGCCATAAACAGCACCCTACTTTGGGTGAGTTTGTCACAACACTGCAGACAGTAATTTGAAAATCAAAGCAAACCCATGTTCTCCTGGAGGTTCGTCTTAAGAAATCATGGACATCTTGCAGCCTTTCCTTGTGATTCTCTCAAATGTGATTATTGTAGTAATGGATGAGACACTATACTCCAGCTCTTCTGAAACTTTTGCTGTTGTTGCAAAATACACAGTCAATTTAGTTTACTGTACTAGATTAGAGATAAACCCACTGATCTGAAGAAGTGACCTTCAATTTCATTTTATCGGAAGCTCACTAAGTTCTTAGATGTCATGGGTTTGACAGCACAGCAGAACATTTCCTTAACTCACTTGCAAACATAAGTAAGAATAGACTCAAAGTGACGTGCTGAACTCCAGTTTAAACGTGAGGATTTTACTCAGCACAATGCTGAATCTGCATGCTGCATATTGCTTTATCACCAGTGACCTGCTTCTGACTCTCATTCCCATACCCCACTGGAGATGCTAAAATCTGATCAGGTAAACTTATTACAGATAACCATGCCTATAGGGAGACAATTAAATAAGGAATCCTGTGCTATTTTTTTCCCCTCAAATTAGAATCTAAGTACTTTTCAATGGAAATTTACAACTTTGAATGTATACATTTATCATCTACTACCAAACCTTGGCTAGTCCATCTTTCAAACCTCTACCACAAGACAAACTTTATTTTACACACAAAAAAGAAGATATGAAGGGCTGTCTATGTTTCAGTCAGTGATCGATCCTCACAAGACGAAGAGGAAAAGCTGTGTCTTGCCTGTATGTGGTGTTCATTCTTACATGAATCTGATGCAGATATAGCAATGGCTGTAATTGAGTCTAATCAGCACGGTAGGCAAGGCCCAGGTGATCCAACCAAAACTCAATCTGCAAAACATTGGCAGAATCATAAAGGAGGTCCCCACTCTTCAGATATACTATGCTGAGATCAGTCCACTACTTTATTTTGTTTCTCTCTGGAATAATGGTTGGACTTGATGACCTTAAAGGTCTTTTCCAACCTAAATGATTCTATGATAAATAATTAAAATAACAGTTAAATAATTAAGAAAAACTACAGTGATTCACTACAGTTAAAAACAGTGATATCACTGTAATGGGAAATTGATCTAATACTACCAACAATGCATTTGGCTGAAAATATTTGCTATTAAAGTAGCCCAAGGAAGCCCATACTTAAAAATTCATGATCTTTCTGCATCTGTAAAAATCCAAGGGTGGTTTTGTCACTATCCTGTTACTGACAGATCTATCAGATCTGTTTAATCTAATTGTGCTATTAATGAAAAAGTTTCATCTGAGTTGATCACAAAGTCTACAGAGACACAGCAATGTATGCTGTCCCTGTGGCTAACAGAACCCAAATAAATCATCTGCACATAGCACAATAAGCTACCCAAAGTGGACAGACCTCCACCAAGCCCATGGTTTTCTCCCTTAGTTTGTAGACTATCTGGGCAGTGTCCCTGTAACTCCTCTTGGTTTGGGTTTCAGAAGCAGGGTATGAATGGGTTACTGTGCACTGCAGTTATTTGGAACAAAACACACACTAGAAAATCCAATGAAACCAATTAAAATCATATTAATTTCTTGATACATGCAGGGAGAAATCCCTGAACAAAAGATTACTTACTGTACTCATCACTAGGCTCTATTGATGGGCCCCCACTAAAATCTTATACATCTAGACACATCTCACATGGAGCTTCATTAAACCATTAAAAAACTTTCACCACTACCTATATTACTTGCCTAAACATCAACTTTTTCTTTGAAAAGTTGCAAGACAGCATGATATCCATGGGAATTTTATTTAAATATGATCATCTCACACTATTACTTATAGTCAAAGAGAGAAGTCTGAAAAAAAGCAATTTCTATCAGAAGAGCTCTGTGAAATGCTAGAGAACTAAAATACACCTAATCTAGATTTTTAAGAACATTCACATTGACAATTTGTAAGGCTCTGTCTTGAAACTAGCACTCATATTTTATATTTTTTAGACTATTGTGTTATGGTTGTGATACTGTCATGGCGTGGGAACTGTGGTATTTTCAAATACTATATTCATAATTGTCTTCCACTTTTTTCCCTTTTTGAGTTTATTCACTGTACAAGGAGCGACATAAAAATGTATAACTCCTCTCCAGAAACTCTGAGCTGTTTATGAAAAGAAAATGGGGTTTATTGATGCTGTTTATCCCCATTTTTTAGTGGGGCTTTTTTTGCCTACATATTTGTTTTCACAACTGAGAGTATAAAAATGAAAACACTAAACAAAAAGATACAATCCAAACCTTGTTTTGCATAATGTTAAAAAATGACCACGGGAGGTGGAAAGGAGAGGAAGTGAGGACTGAGTAATAAATAAAAAAGATAGCTCAGCCTCCTCAGGATACTACTTACATTCTGTTCAAATTAATTCTGCACAAGCTGAATGCTAGTTTACACGGGATAAATCAGCATTGAGCCTTCCCAGTCAGAATGGTGCTCGTGTTCATAGTAAAGTAGCTTCAACTGTGGATTGACAAGAAATGTCAGGATAGTCTCACCTAAGCATGATCGGAATCAATAGCTCTAGTGATGGACACCTTTCTCCTCTATTTTATGTTCTGGTAGAGTCATCTCTTTCATTTGTTTGTAATTTCCTAAACACTAGAGTACTCAAAGTCTCCTTAGAGACTCCACTGTTACAAGTCAGGAACAGTCCCTGGCTGCTCACAGGTTTAAACACAGCACAAAATACTCCCTACTGCAATCCTGAATTATGCATTGCCCCATGTTAACCTCCTGGAAATCTTAACACAAACAACTATGGGAAATCTTCCCATGGAATCAGCTACCTAGAATTGAGTAGTTTTTCTGTCTGCAAATGAATGTCTCACATTAAAAATTAATTGTCAAATTAAACTGTTTTTTAATTCAGGGTTCTTTCTATCTAATGATCCTGACATAATACCATTATTAAAGTAAAAAAGCATTTATTTTTATCTTTTTACTTGGTCATTCCACAAAATTTAAACAAGGCATTGTTTATTTCTAGTAATTTAGCCTTCGAACTCAATATAGACTTTAGAGATCATAAAATCCATGGGTCTGTGATTATAACATGACGATGTATACTATTTGACTGTAATAACCTAATTATTTCTCTGTGCTGGCTTGAGTATGTTTCTGAAAGAGAAATATGCACCTCAAAGAAAAGTTAGAGCAACACAGCAATGAAGAATACAAGTTTCAGCAAACTATAGTCTATTCTCATTCATACTTCTGCAATTTTTCTGTCTAAATGCTATAGCTAAAACATACTTTCTATTCTAGCTCTTTGTTCTCAACTTTCAATTCCCCCTTAAAACAAAACACATTTCTTTTTAAAGGAATAGAAGGGGGAAAAAAACCCCCACATACACCTTATTTTAATTTTTTTACCCTGAGCAATATAGAAGCCTAATCAAATACAAAACTACACAGTTCTGAATTTCCTCATCTTATGCATTTTCCTTAGAGTGAGCAACTGTTCCATGCAGACTATGCTGGTGTGCATCAGAAAGTGTCCTGCCTCTGGGCCTGCACAGGAGTCGGGGTTGCTTCTTAACCCAGGAGTCCCAGATTCTCCAGGAGGCTGGATGATCCATATATAGGGTGAGACCTGCATCATCACCATGAGTAAGAGTTAATTAACAGCCATAAGTTATGCTTCCAGTGTGGGCAAGAGAACTTTAAAAAAAAAACATCTCTGCCTGTTTCCCACCTACTTGGTTCCTTGAACATCCTCAGTAACATGTAGGTCCAAGTTCAATACATCTTCACTGCTTACAAACTGCAAACTGTGCTGAGGAGAATTCTTGATGCTGCTACTTCTCATCACTCATGCTTCCACTTGTTACTGCCATTCACTTCTACTGCGTTAGCAGCATCATTCCTCTTCAAACACCAGGAATCAGATTTAGTCAAAAATTTGCACAGAAACAAGGAAATATTTCATGTCTCGGCTCCACAAGGAAATACTACTTAAGGCAACCATCCATTGTACAAACCAGACGCAGAGTGGCTCAATCCCTGTCTCCACCTCACAGGCTGCTGTGTTGATCTCTGTATTATTTTGGGCTTTCAGTGGAGATTTCTCTGCCAAAACTTTGAAATTAACCAAAACAGACTAAAAAAATAGGAGCTTAGAAATCTGCACGGAAAACTGTTTAGTTCCCAACAGCATTCAGGATCCCATAATCCCAACTGCTTGACATCACATGCTTTTAAAAACCAAAAATCTCTTGTCTCTAATGCATAATGTCTTTGTATAAAGGAGACAAATTAAGCGAAAAAGTGAAACTAGGATGTGCTTAATGTGATAAGCAGGAATTGGAACAAACCTAATGTGTTCTCAGTCATTCGCACTACTGTGAAATATACAGACCATTTACTAAAACTTTTGAAATAATAAGATGTGCTTTAGAGAAACTGATACCAATCCATTAAGGAATGTATTATTAAAATTAAAAAATATTACATCAAATCAAGCTTTGAATTTTGAATTTTGTGAATTTATTCTACCATCAGCCAGAGAGGTATCACTGCAAGCTGCATCTAACCACAGGGATGCTGCTTACTACAGCTGACCAGCAGATTCTGTCTGAGCCGGGCAATACCTTGGTGCAAGAAGAAAATGAAAATGTAACACATGCATTTTTACTTATAATTGATTTCCTGATAAACTGCAGCACTAGATTCTATTTCAGTCTTTCAAAGATTTTCAATTACATCTATTCCTACTGATGTTCCTACATGAGATCAGAAGATCTGCAATGTCACTTGCGTGACTCCATTTATTGAAAGCACCTGCCTCTGAATTACTTTATCACACTTGCAGCCTCAGCTTGCTCAGCAAAACAGCACTACTAAGCCCAGAAAGATTAACATTGCACCAAAATGCTCAGCATCTGACAGTTAACAGGGTATAATATTAGTGATGTGTCAGACTTTTTGTATGAAGAGCAACGAAAAACTTCTCCAGACTTTCCCAGAGCATGAAATTCAACACCGAAGTGACCCTTTGCATAGGTATTGAAGGTTGCAAGCTTGACTTTTCCTAGATCAGCTAAGTGCCTGCTTATGCTGAAAGGAAATGGTCTTTGTGGGAAAATGAGCATTTTGTATATCCTTCAGTGAAAATCAATAAGTCTTTAATTTCCTTGACACAAAATTAGATACTTACTGCCTTGAAACTGCCATGTAGAGTAACTAAACCTACCATCTTGCTTCCCATGCTTCTATATATGTAAATGGCTGCCTCCATATTCTGAGTGTCAGTATATTTAGCACACAAATTGTAAATGTGATTACAAGTAAAAACATTTAAATGATACATTCAAGTTATACTTTTGAGCGATAAATGATGGCTGAAGGAACATCCTTAGTACTGCTTCCTGAGCTCTGCAACTCTCTCCCTGTCTTGGGCTTCAGAATGCATTAAACCCAGCCACTGATATATTTCAATCTAGAAAGAAGCTAAAGTTATTGAAATAAACTATTTAAATAATAATAATAATAAAATAAAAAACCAAACCCTAACTGAATATTTAACACATGGCTTTCCTTCAACTGAAGTCAGAATACGGTGTATACTGAAGCTTAACAGGCAGAGACAGGGTCAGACCCTTTCCTGAGATTATGCATTAAATACTATGCTTGTTCTTGCCTGAGGACAGCAAAGTACAGGTGACAAAACCCCACAAAGTCACAGGCACTGTAGGACACCATGCTGTAACACCTTCCTGCCAACAGTAATCCAGAGTATTTACCAAGCATTGCTGATTCAAAATCTGCATTCCCATAACCTTGGCTCACCGGCCAGACCCTCTGGCAAAGCTTCTGAAATAAGGCAGTGCCTGTGCTATTTTCAAGGGCACATGAGTAAAGTATTAGCTACTTTATTCACAGCACTTAGAACAAGAGAAGGTGTTTTGGTTTCTTAGATTTGATCAATTGCAATTATACTATTTATATTATGACCTTTACTAAAAACTGTGTTAATGAGATGGAATGAAAACATTTTCACAATTTAATTGGATTCACTGATAACACTGAAACTGGAAAGATAGCATTTGTGCTCACATAATAGCAAATCAACAGTGATTTTTCTTTTTAAAAAGCAGCTTTAGAGTATCAGCTACATCAGTGAGTATACTACAAAATCACTAGCCATGAACATACAAACAGAGGTGCCTTAAAATTTAAAATGCCATTTCTGACTTGGGACAATTGCTTTGACAAATTTAAAAGCAACTCTGCCTGAAATTCAGAGGGAGAACATTAAATATTTCAGGCTATTTTAGAACATCTCAGCCACAGAAAAGCACTGGTCAATTTTGGAGATGTATACTATTGTTATCTACATATCTGTATCTAGCATGATAAATATTGTAAAAAAACTTAAGATTACTAAAGTAATAGGCTGCCTAATTTTTTTTTTCCCTCTCACCAATAGATTTGGCAATTTATTTTTTTCCCCTGCATTTGCCCCTTTTCTAGCTCAAGAGGGTCAATGTGAGAGTAAAAAAAGCAGAGGACCCTCTCTATTAGGATCTCATGGCTAGTAGCAACATCACATAGCAAAGAAAGAAGCATTATCCTAATGACAAGGTAGAAAAGTCTGTGGCACTAGAAGATACTTTCTTCCAATAAACTACCTTCAACAGAATGTTAGGGAGCTCTGTAGCAAAGGTTGCACTTCCCCCTTTTGACTGGTCTACCAGCCGTGGAATGATAACAGCAGCTACCAGGCTGACTCTGAAATGTGCCCAAGCCCAGGAAGAAGAAAATCGAAGCTCTGAAATACCTGTCCTACATAAATAGCCAACATTTTTCTCAATATCAGAGGATGAAATTTCTGGATTTTATAGCATCTTAAAATATTTAGGTGTTGACATATAATACAGCTATATCAGAAGACTGCCGCGTTCACAGTTATCAAGCCATCAAACCTAAAGTAGTGCCAGTGTTAAGGCTTGACCTGTGAAATACATTCAGCACTTTCACACTTACGCGATACGGGTTTTAATTCCAGACCCCACAGAATTTTTACCCTCAGTGTGTACTTAAGATGGACACTTCTGCAATAAACATCAGTGCCACATGGCCTCTCCCCAGCCTCAGCACAGAGGCAAAGCTGTACAGAAACACACTTTGAAACTGCATGAAGAGAAATGTTGGTCTCAGGATTAAAGAATTTGAATTTTAATTTGAGGAACGCTAATTGCAAACCCACTTCTGCCTTCAGTGCTGGTAAGGAAGTGACTTCGGTGGACGTTATGTCACTGTCCAGGCACCCAGCTTACAACACCTGATTAAAAAAAGTTGTGGCATTCACAGCTGCAGTGTCAATTCAGGTCTTATTCTGATTATGTGAAACACTATAAAGTGCTAGAGACATGGAAAAAAGTCACACCTTTGGCATTTCACATTCAGCACCCTAAGCTAATGACCATTTCTCTCTTTCATGTCAAACGTCAGCTCCTTATCTATGAAGTAATAAAAACAAGCAACATCATCAAGGGAAATAACTCATAGTTTCTGTGGAGAATAATCATTTGCCATTTAGACATTAATATAAGTTGTAGTGATTGCCATAAAAATACATGTATCAAGAACTGTTTGTTTTTTATTTGGAGAATTGTTTGAATCATATACACTATGAGACAGAACAAAATACTTCACAAGAAAAATGAGAAGAAAGGTAACTCAATGCAAAACACATGACCAAAGTCTCCAAGACAATGCATAACTGTAGCCAACCAAAATTCCGGTGTTTAATAACACTTAAATACTCAAATCTGCACCTTCCCATGCTTTTTGTATAGTAAACCATTTCTACATTTCACAGTTCTAGTAGCCAAAAATGCACCAAAGTCCTCACAAAAAAAGCCATACCTAAGGTATAAAACCAAATTTGCTGGCTTACAGATGTTTCTAAAAATGCAGTTCAAAAGCTGTAAGGGTTAACAGTGTGGCCCCAGAACATGTTTTTTCCCTGGAGTCTATAAGGCAAAGAGGACATCTGTTTGACAATGGTGAAGGAGAAACACCACATCAATTGCAAGTTACTTAGCCCAGAGCGTATTGCTATCAGGACACATCAAAATCTAACCAGTCATCATGGTATGCCCTGGAAAGCAAACAACTGGGAATTTCTAGACAGGCAATGAGAAGAAGCAATGACATCAAAGTTATCTAGCAAATATCCCAAATATTACTCCATATTCTGTAACAGTTTTTTCTTTGATAAAATTTATCTGAGGATTTTTACCTGGTTTAGAACCTCGAAGACTGTAAGTTTCCTTCTTTACTTACTTTATTATTATCTATTAGTATTAGAATTCCCTTTTCCCCTATGCTGTCCCCGTGGAAAAATAGGCTAGCCTGGCATGAGTAGAGTACTGACATGTGTTTCAAGTCCTGGGCTGAATATACATTGATCTTGAGAGAGGTGCTTAAATTTTTGACAATCAAGAAGTTTCTGTGCAGTAAGTAATTGTCGTGATAACTGAAAGTACATAGCAATTCCAAAATGTACAATGTTCCTTTCATCACAACTTGATCTTGAAACAGAATGTAAAAAAACCCCAAACAATAACTATATAAATCAGTGAATCTGTGCCACATCCATCTTGCTCCTTCTCACTCTTCTCCCTCTTGGGATTTAGACGAAGCACATTTCCCAGATCTATTTCCCTTTTCCTCACTGTTTCCCTTCTCAAGATAACTCACGAGCAGAGGCAATACCGCTCAGCAACAAATCACAATCACAGAATGTTAAGGGTTGGAAGGGACCTCGAAAGATCATTTAGTCCAACCCCCCTGCCAGAGCAGGTCCACCTAGAGCAGGTCACATAGGAACACATCCAGGCATGTTTTAAATGTCTCCAGAGAAGGAGACTCCACAACCCCGCTAGGCAGCCTGTTCCAGAGCTCCATCACACTCACAGTGAAAAACTTTTTCCTTTTGTTTCTCTGGAACCTCTTATGCTCCAGCTTACACCCATTGCCCCTTGTCCTATCAGTGGACATAACAGAGAAGAGCCTGGCTCCAGCCTCCTGACATTCACCCTTTATGTATTTATAAACATTAATGAGGTCCCCCCTCAGTCTCCTCTTCTCCAGGCTAAAGAGACCCAGCTCCCTCAGCCTTTCCTCA